>VWZV01007779.1:0-170797 GCA_013397155.1 Irena cyanogastra
TTTGCCCTCACCTATTTTTTTTTGAAATCTAGAGTCTCTTCTGTTTAAGTTGAAGGAGCTTTGGGGGTAGAAGGAAATATGGAAGCTTTATATCTTAGAAACACATTTATCTTGTTCTGTCTTCTCACAGCAAAGTCCATAAACTCCACAAAAGGACATCTGAGTCCAATGTTCTAGCAGAACTTCTGTTTCTCTAGTCAGTAAAATGTCAGGTCATGAATCTCAGCTATTGTGTTGCCGAATCTGCTAAAATACATCAGTTCTGCACCTTTTATATTACAGGTCATGTTGGGGAGCTGCCTTTTCTCTTGTCTGATTCAATTTTCTTTTGGTCCCAATAGCTACAGACCAAAAAAAAAAAAAAAAAAAAAGGTAGAGTAATAGAGCCATGCTTCTAGTCCATGCCTGCAGGATAAGAAAAATAACAATTCATGTGCACTTACAAAAAAAGGCTTTTGAGCAGAAAGTATCTTGCAAAGCCATTTCTGACTACTAAAAATATTTTTTGCAGTGTGAGAGCATGAACTCCACCACCTTTTGGGAAAGAAAGCAATGCTGAGCAATAGTATTTGGTGTCCCATGGCAGGGCATCCCAAGGGCATCTGTCCATGTAGACTGCCCAGGAAATTTTTATAAAAGTTCTCTACTAATGAACAGAGTTGAGAAAAAAAAAAATGTTACTTTAGAAACATGTAAAATTCACACAGCATTATATCTGCAGTCATTCTGGGAAGGACTACAACTGATTGAGAACTTCAGACATGCATACACGAAGCTACAAATTGAAGAAATTGTCTGAATATTAATGGACTGCAATTCAGCACTGGAAGTATATAGTAACTAGAGTATCACACAGGAAAATAGGTTGGTGAGGGAAGTGTAGGAGAGAGTGTTATTATTGGGATTTTATTTGCTTCTTTTTTTCCTGATAAGAAAATCCTGGTTTTTTAAAAGGAAAGATTACCACTCCCTTTCTAATAATTGTTTTGACAGTTCTTACAATTTCTCTCAGTCATGTTATGTTCAAACGTTTACCCATCAAGAGTTTGTATACAATGCCTGTCAAAGTGATAAATATGATGGTCATAACAGAAACCTGTCATTACTTGGGTCCCTGCGTTGCTCCAGTACTGCTTATTAGGGAAGTAAATGCCATGGGAAAAACAAAAAGCCAGAGATCCTTCCACAGTTTCATTGTCATCACTGTCTCAAGGTCCATTTTAGTGCAAAGGAAAAATCTCAGTGCCCTATCACTGACATTTAATGTCGTCTTATTAATAAAATGCACACAGAGAAAATAGCATCATTGGAATGTAACCTTTTCATAAGCTTCTCTGAGTTGATCTCTAAAAAGCAATCATTTATTCCTCACTAGAAGCTTTATCCCAAGCACATATCATAATATGATTTAAATGCAGTTTTACACTTCAATTACCTTAAAAAACATGGCACAATTCCTCACTATTACTCCAACACTTCTAATAATGCATGATTGTATTTTTTCTTTTAAATTTTTTATTTTAAAGTCTTCCAAATGGTTAACAAGCTGGAGGAGGAGTGTCACAAGTTATTTTTATTTTAAGGAAACCAATTCTGGTTTTGTTATTTATGTGCTAAAAATGTTAACTGTGAACTCACTGACAGCTATAACAACTTTAAAAAAATAATCAAAAAACACACTCACTCTCTAGGAACTTGTTTAATATTCAATGAAAGTCATATAAGTCATTTTTAAAAATAATATTTTAATTTTGCTCATCCAGATTTATAATTATCATTTAGATTTTTATAGGATTGCTTTTATTATACAAAAAGTGTTCTGCCAAACGTCCTCCTTTTTCTGAGATAGGTTTTACTTACGCAACTCTTAGAGTCTCTAGTCGCCAAAGGGAACGAGCGTGAATGGACACAGCACCACCTTCATAATGCACAGTTCTGAAAATCAAGCAATGGCACAGACTAAATGTTCAGCAGAATTCATCATCATATGTGTTTGTTCATCTAACCACATCTCGCATTTTAAGATCGTCAAAACGATTCTTGCATTTGTCAGATTCAAAGGTTATTAGATTCAAAATCCAGTCTTGTCAATCAAACCTTCAGACTTGGTTATTTAAATTTGGTTTTAATTGTCCTTAGCATCCATAATTATAACATTCATACTAACTAGGTTTATACAGCATTTGTTTAGACATTTTCCTTAGTGTTTTAAGGATAAAGAATCCAGGGGAAAAAACAGTATCAATGACTTGTGTTGATAATTCCATTTCTAGATTCTAACAAAAACTATGTATCAAATAATGATTAAGATTTTTAATCACTGCATGTATCTCCCAGGAAAGGTAGTGTTTTCTCAGAGCTTATACTATTAAAATGACTGCAACTTATTACACTGAATTTTGAAGATGTACTTATTTAGCACTTTATTTTAATACCATAACACCTAAGATATTACAACAACCACACTGACACAGTCTTCACACATCTCAGATGTGAACAGCTCCCTATTTACAAACTTTTACATGTAATGACCTCTCTAATTCCTGGATATAACCAGAAATCTAAGTATCTCTAGAAAAATGTCAATTAAGCCTAAAAAAGACAGGTTTTTTTCTCCATTATTCTACACATAGAGAAGTGATCTATACTGGATGCCCAACATGGTCAAGACCTAGGGTCACTGAAAGCCCTGAGCAGCTTACCCTGTTTTGCTTCAAAGTAAACACTAAGGAAAGTTAGCATTGCCATTCTAAATTTAGGGAACCATTCTTTGGATTGTGTCCTGCCCGTGTCTATATTTCTGCCCTATGACACAGACAGAATTTAAAACAGAATTCCAGAATTCCAGAATTTTGGGAAAATACAAAAAGAGTCACTTAAGCAAAGGAGTGATGTCACTATGCTTATCAGATCAAGCATGTCAGGGAAGACTACCAAACCATGGCTTAGTTTTATGGATCCTGGAAGAGCTGATGGATTGAGTAAATGTTGTGAAGTTCAGTCAAAATCAGGCACCACCAAAAATAGCCAGCAGCATAACTTTAGGGAATATCAATAAAGAAATTGTAGGCATTCCCCATTCTTTACTAAAAGCAATTTTTGACAACTACAGTTTTGGAATCAAGTACATACTACTTACTAGGCTTTAGCTTTCAAAGTCCTCCTGTGGATATAATACAGAAGGACTGAACGTTTAGCACAGTTGGGAATGCTGTGCTATGGAAAATCCAGCATTGAAAAAATTAGTTCAAAATCAAAAGAAATAAAATATGTTTCTCAGTACTGTTAAGCATACATGAAACTATAAATGTGCTAAAATTCATCTTGGAATGCAGTAAAAACTATTATGGAAATAAACACTCCCAGACATTGTGAAAGAACAAAGATGAATCATACAAGAGAAAAAATAGGTCCAAACACAAAATAAATAAATCTCACTACATTACAGAATCAATCACAGAATCAGAAACGCTGAACATTCCTGACCCAGGTATAAATAGAAAACTACAGCAGGTGTTCCACGTAGCAAGAAGTTACAGATGGATATAAATATGTACAATATTCACCCCTTGACCTTATATCCACTATTTTCTCCAAGTATTACCTCAGCCATTTGCTGCAATGGTTTGTGATGCTAAGAGCAGCTGCCAAGTATTAGCAAGTCTCTCATTTCCCTCTCACTGAAGAAAATGAAATTCAAAGGCAATCTTAATTTTTATTGAAATTTACCTTTATTAGTACAGTAAAATGCAATTGCTAAACAACCTTGAACTCAGCTATTTCTCTGTTCAGATATTCTCTTTGCGTTTCAGGTATTTGTTCAAATTCTTCTGCAGCTAATAGACCAGGACTGGATTTATGGGGCAACATCTGAAGAATAACAGAGCAGATGTCACCCTGGTTGGTTGGTTTGGATTGGGAGTGGGAGGGTGTGGGTTGTTTGTTTGGGCAGCTGGGTGGGGACTGTTGGTTTTTTTCAAAGCTGAAACATTCTGATTACATCTTGGCTTATCTCAGTATGAACCTCACTCACAAAAATGCATTTGATACCCTTGCACTTGCATATTGCACAATATGAAACTAAATTTTATTCAGCAGTCTTCAGGCCATTAATTATATGAAAAATCAGGTGGAAGCAAAGGTCTAAATTCATAATAATGTTTTATTCTTAAGTTGGTACCTTTTTACTTTTCAGAGATTAAGCTCTTTCTCACAATGGAAACCTCAAAGGTGTTGTTTCTGAGTTGGATTATTCTTTTGAAGCTAGTTTTGGATTACACATAGCTGTTGAGTCAGTGTAACATCAAAGACCTAAAAAACCTCCCATCCTAAACTTAAAAGAATGGCTTCCCATGGATGAAGTAGTTTACTTTTACATAACTGTCTATCCATTATTTTCTTTCTCTTTTCCTTCAAAGGGGAGCTATCAGTCTTAGAACAGTCATGTAAGATGAGAAAATGGGAAAGAGATAGGAGAAATCCTAAATAAAAACATACGACTTGTTTAATAGAGGAAATAGAAAGGATTCCAGGGCTGTCTGTTAGTTCCATATGAATGACCAGGTATGGCAGCCAGAAAGGGAGTAAAGGCTAAAAGACAGTAATAGTACTTTAAAGACAAAAGTTGAAGAGGCAGAAGCTGAGCCTCAGCAAAAGAATAAGTTACAGCAATCTGGAGGAGGACTGAAAGAGAGCTGGTGACTGCTTTCTGCTGGAGGGCTGGGGATAAAGGATCCCTACAAGGAAGCAAAAGAAGAAGCCTGAAAACTAGAATAAAGGATGAAGTAGGAGGACATTGAAAGAACAGAAAAGAAGATACATGCAACAAAAAAAAAGGCACAAAGCATTAGAATAGGGTCTCTATAGGCTCTTGTTTTTTTAACTAGATACTGTCTTTGCTATAGAAAAGATGATAAAGAAAAGATGAATAAAAGAATATTTTGAATAAAATACTTTTGCCTTTACCATAACAGCTTGCATGCTGAATATCGTCCCAGAGTAGATGAGTAAGTTCACAACCCAGACCATCTCAAAAGTTTTTATGCTAAGGAATTGAAAGTTCATTTTAAGTTCTCCTCATAAAAATAAATGTAGTAAACTGCTCTGAGATTGCTCAAACCAACTTCCTTAGTACTTGCTCTATGTATCATTTGATGGGATGCACCTCATTTCTTTTTATACACTTCTGATGACACTTCAGTGCTGAAAAGAAAGGATGATTCATAAGATTTGAATTATTCTGGAAGCTGACACTAGCAAGCCATATCAGGTACTGGTACTGCTAGGTCAAATGAAAAATTGCTTTTAATGACATGAAGTAATGCACAAAAATTCTCAGACTATCTAAGATTTACTACAGATTTACACTGACAGGAAGAAAAAAAATTGAGTTGCAAGGTGCAAAGAAGATGCATTACTTGCATTACTTGCCAAACAATAGAGAAAACCTCCAGATTACAAAACCTAATTATGAAATTATGGGTAATTTAAATGTATAAGGAAAATACAAACAACAACAGAAAAAGAGAGGACAAGAAGCTATGAGTGTTAGTTTTCCTCAAAACTTGGGATACCTTGTATCTTCAGAGCCATACCCACCATATTCATTTGAGACTTTTTTTCTATTTGTTCCAATGCATTTTATCCATATATTCCACATTTATAGATTAAGGATATTAACCACCTTTATTTCAAAATAAAATCTCTATAAGCAATTCAGAACCTTCGAGAATTTTCAGTTAATCTTTATTATAAACCTTCATCTAGTTAATTAGTTGGTGTAATTAAGTCATTTTTTGGTCGGATCTATGACTGTAAGTTAAATTTAAAACACCATCCTTCTCCTGACTATGTCGTTTATCTATTTAATGCGCCTTAATCCAAACCAGAGCTGGGACTGGACATGGCATTTGTCTCCCTGTGTCCGGGTTGTGTGTGCAGCACCACGGACAGCGCCACGGCCCCGGCGGGAGCGGGTCCTGCTCTCCCCGGCTCACTCAGTGTTCCCCTCCAGCTTTCCAAGAGGGGATGCAGAGGCAAAGAGACAGTAAACATCAAAAAGAAAGCTCCATATCTGAATCTATCATCTTTAATTTCAATAATGAATTAATTACACAGGTTTAAAATAGACTACCATGTATCAACGCCCCTGGAGAACCATTATTGAATTTATATTCTTATTAAAGTGTTGTTCAGCAGAGAGAGGGCAATCATTTCACTGAAACGCACTGACTACAAATGGGAGTTAAATGAGGTTAAAAAAATTACATTAAATGACAGTGTTTCGATACTGCTGAAGTAATCTTGATTGAAGAACCTGCAAATCCTAAATTCCGCACCAAGAAAATAATTGAACAAATCTCAGTTGCTTGGAATGAATCAGGGCAATATAAAGAACTATAGTGTACCTGAATCACACAAAAACAAATCCAAATAAGATGTCAAAGCTCAAGTGAAAGAGATTTTTCCACTCCTCTCAATGACAAACCTGGTTTTAGTTTGAAAAATCAGTCACTAAAGAGCTCTATGTATGTTTTCAAAATAATTTTTAAAAGCACAGCCATGATTATTCAAGGCTCAAGGGTTGTTTGGGGTGCAGGGGAAAGGTTATTGACTTATGCTGATTTAAAATTTTCAGAGTTCACATTCCAGTTATAAATCATGCTCCACATATGCCAGATCCCAAATTTTCTGAGGTACAACAGACCTCATTAGTTTGTAATGCCCTGAGAAAAGGTGTCAGAGAATGGCATGGAAAATAAAAAAGGGATTGGCTAAGTCATATTTATTTTGACCATCACTTTAAAAGCCTGTCCATCCCTGAGACTAACACTAAGTGTTCAATGTAATTTACAAAATCCTTAACACAATATGTGTCACTCAAACAAAGTCTCAAAGGCAGGAATGGTAAAACTGCTTCTGAAATTAGGCTGCATTTATCCATTCCTTCACGAAGGCCTATTCTGCATGGATGGCTTGAGAAACCAGAGTCTGCTCCAGCCCAAATGATACTTCGAAAAGTCAGGAGCACTCTTCTCTCTGTCACAGGTAATTGCTTCCCATAATGGAATATTTCTGAAGGGTCCAAATTGTACTGCAGTCACCACTTTAAAACACATATTGCAAATCAAAATGCAAATTAAATGCAATGGGAACACTCATAGTTCCTTTCTAGACTGGGAACTATGACTATCAGAGCCCTAATTCTGTGAAGTATTTAAGTTCTAAAAGAATATGAAAGATGGTGGTGTAATCAAGAGCAAGTCCCACAACCCAATCGAAAAATAAAAACCCACCATGTAATTTTGATTACATGCTTCTGTCTGCCATTAGCTCTTTTAGGGACTTCTATTAAAAAAAAAAATCACAGAAAACCAACCAACCAATCACCAAAAGAAAAAAAACAGCCAAAAAACCCCAACTCAGCTACAAAACATATCCCTCCAACACAAGAAAGCAATCCAAAGCTCTACAGTCATGCCTGTATTGATAACCAGCTTACATTTCTACAGGAAACTAAAAATAACACACATAGTACCACTATGTCAATAATGTAAAACAATTCCATTTAATTGAACTGCAAAAAGAAAGGGGGGAAGGGAACTGCTGACTGATTCAATTGTGATAAACTTATCACAAACTTTTTTTTGTTTTCAGAGAGTGAACCAATGGAAAGGAACTTCACACAAGCAGTTTAATATATACATGCTCTAAATACCAACTCTCATCATAATTAAAATAAATGTATTCATTCCTTTGATATTAAAAATTCAAAATGAAGACTCAATATTATAATTACCAAATAACAGGTTTAAAAAAAAAAAAAGAGTCGCAATTTCAATAGGAAAAAGAGGAAAATATGTCAAAGGAAAGTAAAGACCATTTCAAGGTACCTGTAATACAAAAAGTGATTTAAATCTTCTGCTGGATAATCATATATAACCCTCCAACCAAAAAAGAAGTAGTATTAAAAACTATTAACAGATTTATCCTCTATGAAACTGGAGGGAAAAGGTGGAAAAAGAAGGCTATGCAATCCTTCATTTAAATTAAAAAAAAAAAAATGTAAATCAAGGAAACCATGGTGGGTTTGCCTCATTCCTACTGACCAACTGCTTATATCAGCTCCTATGATGGGATCTACACCACAAACCATGCAGACAGAGACTGAAGGAAAAGGAGTTAAGATAAATATGGATTCACAGCTACTGTGCTGCTGTAGAATTTTCCCCTGGCTTTGAAGATGGATGGAAATCAAAGTAACCACTGTAAGAACACCAAACTGATGATACTAGGCCTTCTCTTGTCTATGATTGCATCTGTTTTTAAGTCTACCTGGAAATGCTTCTGATATTTGACTTTAAGAGCTACTCTGCAAATTTAGGTCTAGCTTGTTAGAGATAACTAAGGCAGCTTGAATAATAAAAACACAGTTTAAGAATTCTATGCATAAGGCTTAAACCAGCTGCCTTAAAACAGCAACATACTTAGCTAGAATATGCAGTAAATTATATTTAATTCAGGGAAATGCATGTACTTGATCTTTTGTCTGTTGCTTTTTTTGTTCTTTGGCTGGGTCAGTGAGTGAAGACTACCAGGGTGTATTTCACCCTGCCTGTGGCATTTTAAAAATAATATCACTGTATTCCTCTACTGTAATATCAAGTAAACCATCATATTACCACAAACTTCTCCATTTGTACTGCTTCCAATTAGAATGTTTTTTGATTACAAAGCAAACTTAATCTAGCAACTCCATGGAGGATCCACTTGAAAGTAATTCCTAAGGAAAAGTTAAGTTTCTGACTCAACAGCAAAGTCCCTCTTCCACAACACAATGAGTCCACCCTAAGTTCTGGGATCACAGTACCACAATCCAAGGCCCACATGGAGGGACACACGAGCTCAACAATTAAGCAAGACACAGCACAGACTCAGAAAAAAAGCTGAGATGCAGAAAATAATTTTATGAGCTTTCTACATTACTCCTTCTGCCCCTGTACTAGGCCTCTTCTATGGTAGATCTGGACGACCCTGACTCAGAGGAAACTTTGCTGGGCACTGTAATCATGAAGACAGCATCTGCACTGTCACTGCTTCACAGGTCTCCACTGTGCCAAGTGAGAGTATAAACTCTCACACGTACAAGAGTATAAACATCTTGAAAATGTGCGCTTTATTTTGAACTCCTGGTACTCTTCAAAACATTTTTACACTTGAAACTTATGCAATTGTGTCAATGTTCTAAGAATAGAGTAAAACTACAGTTATTTTTGGACATTGCCTAGGAGGATACTTCATATCTAAATTATTTATTTATTCCCTGAAATAGATACCAGGTGACATTATAGAATAAAACTGTTATTTTAGGATTGTCTGATTTTTTATTTATTTGGAAAGGCATAAAGAGGAAGCCTCTGCAGAAAAACAAAAATGAGATAGAGGAATTAGTGAGTCATAACAGGGATGGTACTTCTCAGTGTTCCTTTATGCTGTATTCTGCAGAGCAGACCTGCTCTCCAGGTGTGTGCTGGAACAAAACAAACCAAACAAAACCACAATAATCTATCATCAGACTACTTCAAGAGGCAATGACAGGATAAGATGGAATTATTGTACTTCAAATATATCATACCTTTATATGCCTCATGCACAAAAGTTACAGAACTGAAACTGAAATGAAAGACAAAATAATTTGTCTTAAAATTTCCTACCTGCCAAAATTACCCATATTTTTAAACATAATTCTGCCAGATGTTGAATCACAACCATCAAAATAATGTATGCACACATACTGAAAACTGAAAGGAGCCACAAATTATTTTGAATAGGCAACAGTCCTAATTAGAGATAGAAGTATAGATATTTTAATCAATAACTAAACTTACTAACAATTCAAGAGGAGAAAACGTGGGTCACAGATGGATTATAACTAACTCCATATAATTAAAAGTAATCATAGATTATATTCAAGGTTTGTTAGTAAAAAATACTTTAAAATATTTCAGAAAGATAGAAAATTTTCAGAAATGAGATTATGGAAAACAAACTTATTTTTATTTTGCTTGTTTATCAAAGAAAGTTCCTGAACAACAGTACATTTCAGAAGATCAAATCTGTTTTTTGAAGCACTGAGAAGCAGTGTTTTGCTATGAGGAAAAATAAAGGCAAAGACATACATCCTATTTGTTGCCTACTACCTCTGCTTTTCTGGGGGTTTAGACAGATATAGGAAAGGCATAAAGAAATACAGAATACTGCAGATGCCACAGAAAGAAATACAATTTTCCAATTTGGTTATAGGCACTGGTCTGCAGATTAAGAAATTAACCATATTCTCCCCACGTTACAGGACAGAAACATGCATCCCATGAATGCACGAGTAGAGCAAATCAATTTTTTCTTAACTTGAAACTTCACACTCCATTATTGTGTTTTACATATAATGTTAGACTTGCTGAAAAGAGACAAATTTTCAGTGTGTTCTTAAGCACTGAAGTTCATTACTTAAGTGTTTGATCACCCCATAAATCTGAAGTTACACTGCAACTACATTTTTAAAGGAATTTTGCAGGATTTAGATTGAAGTAAGAGCAAACACTACAGAATCCTATTTATTTATCACCTTAAGTTTTCCTCAGTTTCAGGATGAGGATAACAATAGCAGTGATCAAGCTGTAATGACTCTCACATGGTAACTAAAATTAAAACCTGAATAGATCA
Source organism: Irena cyanogastra (assembly GCA_013397155.1). Lineage (NCBI taxonomy): Eukaryota > Metazoa > Chordata > Aves > Passeriformes > Irenidae > Irena > Irena cyanogastra. The sequence continues at coordinate 10,723 of VWZV01007779.1, forward strand.
CATTTTAAGTATCAGCCTTACAAACTATCTTCTGCATCCAAAAACTATTCCCTTGTCTGAAATGAGAAATATCCATTAAGTGTTGGTCACCATCTGCATAAGAAAACTCTGAGGTTTTTCTCATTAACATTTAAAAATTCATAGAAGAATTTTGCTATGAGAGCTTCCAGAGTCTTCTCCTTATCTTTAAAAATGAGAATAAATAAAATTAAAAAAAACCACATTTCTATTTGCAAACTAAGAAAACTTACTTTGATGAGTGCCTTAATGAATAGCACTTCCTTTGTCATGGAAATGAAGCTACCCAATATGCTGCATTAAACTATTCTAAAATACCATTTAGTAAGATTTATCAACATTCAGCCTGAAGGTAGAAACAAATTATCCAACACTGCCCTAACAAAAAGAAGCTTAGGGCACATGCTATTAGGGCAAATAAACAGAACTGATGCAACCACTCCACTGAGACATGCCACTCCCTGTGTCAGTCTTCTCACTATTTCGATTTTTTAGTTAACGGAGAGAGACACAGACCTGGTTGTCATCACTACTTCCATTCCAGGATTCCTTGAGTCAAGAAAATAACCATATATTAAATTCTAGACTGCCATGACAGGTAGACCTGAGATTAGTTGCCTTGAAGTATTCTTACATACCCTGTCCTGAGGAATTTTTTGTAATTACAGAAAAAAACAGTGATGAAAAACCCAACATATTTAATTCACAGAGCTTTTAAATCAGGAAAAATTACAATAAATGATAAAAAAAAATCATTATTCTTTTTACATCTGGTAAGTGAAATCAGACTTGAACAACACGGAAAAGAAAATACAAAAGGCTCATATCCAAAGTTTATCTCAACAATATTCATGAGTAATAAATCTCATTACAACACCTTTCAAACATCTGTACTATGACTTAATTCAGCAACATTCATTACTATTATTCTGTTATAAGCTGGAAACCTACCTCCTTTGTTCTTCTCCGTGTTCTCCTGAAGGGACTGTCAAACATTCATCCATGTGACCATGCAGTAACCTCAGAACATCCCCTCCTATCAGGTATCCTTGAATAAAGGGAGAAAATCGAGTTCATTTCTCTAAACACAGCAACATGTGAAACTGTAGTCCAAGCTGTAATAAATACTATCAGGTTGATGTCAGGCTTTTCTGTTTGACATTTTAAATTACTTTTTACAAAGAGTCAGAAGACAGGGAAGATATCTCATACCCTGGGGAGCCAGTTGAACATTGCCAAGTGAGAAAAGCTCTACATCAGCAGCTAGGGAAAGATGGATCAGGATAAAGAGAAGCCACAAGCAGGGGACCCTACATAGTTACCACAACCCAGAAAAAGCCTGAGCGAACCAAAACAAGGAATCAAGTACTCCTCTCCCAGATTACAACAGAAAAAGAGGGAAACTCTTCCATCTGACCTACTCACTTTTCATTTTATTTAAGATAAGAATTCCGGTTAACACACAAACACAAAGACTGATTTAGTTAGTTCATTATGTTTAAAGCACTTTTTTCAACTATTTGGAAGTTCCTGTGAGAAAAACTTCTGGGAAGATCCATCTTAAACTCTACTTGACAGAAAATTCAAAACCAATAATCATGATTTATTTGGACTCCAAAGGGAAACTCCTATATTGCAAATACCTCCAACTGCATGTGCATGTTCACAGCCAAGCACTTGGATTTATAGTGTACAGGTGTGTGTGTTCACAAACTAAGGCACAGAGCACACACACAGCATCATCACAATATTTGAAGGCCCAGGACTTAGCAGCCAGAAACTGAAAATAAGGCCATAATTCGAATCAGTGAAGATGTTAACAAAATAGATATTTTTTATCAGTCTTTTTGCATTAGACATGTGACATTAAAAAGAAATACAATTTTACATTATCCTACAATCACTGTATTATAATCAGCAACTGAAGAATACTAAAACTTAGTAGGTTTTAAACAAAATTCAATGGTATTTTTTCAGTCTGACAAGCTAAATGTAAACACTTCTTTGTTTCCTAAACTCACCTTCCCTTTTCGCTAAAAGCAGTTAATATCAAATTCTACATCAGAGTGGGATGCCATAATGTAAATCCTTGGCTTTAGTGTTACAGCAACAAGATTTTTAAAAAGTTATACCAGGGATTATATTTTGAAGCAACATCTATACTAATAAGCAATGCTGTGAAGTAAGACAGGTCTGTACAGGGAAATGGTGTTGAAGACTCTTCAGTCATATTGCACACCTTTCATGAATTTATTTTGAAACTACAAGAAATCTTTTTCCTGAGTATATCTGGTGATATTTCAGGATATATTTTTTAAACCTTTGAGATCAGTATAAAATTGGAATTTATGAGGCAAATTTTAGCACAGATTTTTTAAATTCATGATTTTGACACAGCAGGGTATGCCCAGGTAACTGTTGTTACATACATTACTTTTTACATGGACCTGTGTCAATTTAATTCTGTAATTAAGGTTTTGGCTTTAAAGTGACCCCCATCTACTTCATCATAGATGAAGCAGCAGAATGACTTAACTCTAAATCCCTGTTTTGGCTTAAACAATAAATTGACTTCTGCATAAGCCAATTTTACAGAAATGCATGTAAAAAGAAATTATTTTCTTTGAACTACCTCCAATATCCTAGTTCATGTTACAGACTAATTATACATGATTTTCACTTCAAAATAATTTAATTTAACTGAATAGTTTAATTTATTAATCTATTTCTAATGGGAATTTTTGATTAAGAGAGGGTATTGTAGAGCAGCTATTCCTATACATTAATCTTTTACTTATGAATAGACAAAGCATTTTACAGATACTAACAAAAATACGTTCATTTCCATCCTCTTCCTTTTTGAGGTAATTTTCTCTGGCTTTGCTACTGTTTTACTGAGGACATAGAGATAAAGCCTTACACGCTTAGTGTGAGATTCACTCTCCCTTTACCACAGGACTACCTTCATTACAAGAACAGTTGCCACTTTTTCCAGAATAAGGCCTTTGCTCTAATCCTTTCTGACACTAGCCAGCTGAACTTCTCTGGAAGACATGCTTAGCCTAAAGATAATGTCTGTATCTGAGGAAAGTGAAAATGGAAAAGTATAGCAACAAAGAGCAGGCACATACACAGATAAATGCACAGCTACAAAAACATATTGCATCGTTTTCACATTATTTCCTGGAAGTATGGGTACACAATATGACACTATGTCATGGTGGATTTCTGCTTCTCAAAGAGATAGGCAGGTCTCAGTAGTGAGGTTCACCAGGCAGAGATGTGGCATAGCACAAATCTGGGTCTCAGCACACAAACGATGCTGAGACTATTAGCAAGAATGACACACCAGTGCTGCCAGCAGTTGGAGGACAAAGAGAAAGAGAAAATAATAGGAAAGAGCAAAAGGAAAACGTCTTCTCATTAACAGAACAGTTTTCTCCATAAAGTTTAGGATACTGCCAAGCAATGCATTAGCATTTTTTAATAATGGTTTGTACTACAAAACATGTCAGAGAATCTGTATGTGCAGAGTGACTCTCATATGTAAAAACAAAATGACTATATAAAAAAGAGATGTTGGCAATGCTCTCCCTAAAATCTGAATTAACAAAGTTGCAAGAACATTCCATTCCATTCCAGTTTTAAAATATGCCAGATAAAAAAGAATTGATATGAAATTTCAGTGTATTGCCTCTTTAAAAAATAGCATCCAAAAATCACACAAAATGAAACAACCTGCAACTTTAACCTTCTTTAGATTCTATTACAACACCCACTCAAAACAGTTGGTCTGCAGGAAAGTAGAAATCATTAGGCTCTACATTGTGACAGACTTTTCAGAAAAGCCCTGCTCTTCTCTGTGGAACCAGTATGGCATAAATTCAGGGATCCTTGTCCTTTCACCGCTAGAAATTACATTAAAACTCTTTCCTAATTCCTAAATAAAATATATACTTCTGGAAATCTATTCTCTTTCTGTCGTTACCTTCCTCTTGTTTTTCTTTCCAACCATGTGTTACTCATAAAACTATTTCCCATCTTCAGTCTTAAGATTTCACATCCTGCTTCCAAGCCTCTTGCCCATTTTTTACTCATTTTCACAAACATGTAACCATGACTGCATACATCAGAATAATTTGAGATAATATTTTAAACAAAGACCAAAAGCCATTTCAAAAAACATATTAGAAATGTTATCGTATCTCTAGCAAAATGAGATTTGAATGAACTGCTTAGTATTCAGCACAAATACGTAGAAAACTGTTAGTGTTACTTTCAGTATAACCTTCCCTCTGTTTTCAGAACAGTTGTATATTCATTTATCATACACAATGTTTACATAGGAGAAAACCACTTCCACACTTAGCATAAAAATTTGATTCTTTAACTATTTCATTTACTATCAGTCTTTGAATAATTAAAGTTGAGTCAGTCTTACCTTGGGCAACTTCACTTCCTGAACTGATTGGTGCCACACTCCAGAGTGTCTGCTGGAAGGCTGCATCAACATGCAAGCTACCATTGCCATAAGAGAGATGCTAGGACCAGGAAAGAGGGAGGCTTTTATTTGAGGTTAATTGAAAATCTCATTACAGTATACAATAATATATATTGGTATAATATATAAAATATTGTTACGGTATACAATAATATATATATTGGCATATATGGTATAATAATACACCAAACATTCTCTTGTTTCTTTCAAACATTGCGTTTCTTCCAAACATTAATTGTTCCCATTGACTGTATAAGTAAACACAAAGTTCGACCGGGGTACTCCTCAAGGGACATTAGAAATAAAGCTAAAATAGTAAAGCATATTTGCCTCAAAAAACCATGTAAGAACAGTACAGAATAGAGTCAGCTGCTTGGCATCTTAGACTTAGTGAACACTTTGAAGAATTAATTGTTGAATGCTGTGGGGTTCTTACACTAGTGTTCCTCCTTCTACGTACAATGGGAATTTCCATGACGTTTGAGTATTGGGATATCACCCTAATCTGCATTTCAAGTGTAATTCACCACCTGAATATTTCTTGCAGGCCGCTGGCTTCCTAAAATTCCCATTAGGTCAAAGAAATTACGTAACCAAACTACTGACTTTTAAGTCACTTAAGAGAGTTCACAAAATACATTCTCGAACAAAGTTCCAAAGATTCGAGCAGAACAGAAACAATCTTTCCTCAGAAGGCTCACTTCCTACCTATGCATTCAATGGATGCTCTTTGGCTGTGTTACTCCCTACCTTCTGCCAGCATTGCAGATCTTTGCTCAAAGTGCAGCAGGTGCTGTCTTTTCTCAGAATTCTGTGTGTGTGAGTTCCTGTTAGTTCAGTGACACGGTCTCAAAAATTCATATCTCAAAGCATCTTGTATTGCACCCATCCTTGTCCCTCCCACACCATCAGCCACTTCTATTGCCAATGCCAAGCAACATAACCTTTGAAGATTATGGAATCAAGCATTCTGTGAATAAGTAGCAGGTTTTTTTAACTGTTTATCTTACCAGGTATTAATTTTTCAAGTGCGGTAATATTTAGATGCTTTTATCAGAATTTTATTTTATACTACTGGAAAATAACTGTGTTTACAGAGTAGCATTGGTCTCTGATTCCATGTGTTGGGACAACATTAACAAATTCTGGGTAAACTAATTAATGACACAAAAGACAAAAATGTCAGTGGAAGTCAGAAGAGCGTAGATTCTCACGACATGTGCAGAGTTCTGTCTCCCTGACTGCACACCTTCTGGCCGTACAGAAGTACAAGAAATAGCACATCAGCTCATTTAGAAGGGTCCCATAACAGCTAATGACCTACAAAGTAAGAGTTCTCACAAAAGTCATGTTTATACTGCACCAGCGCCATTCAGCACGTCATGGAGAACATTAATGAACAAACATGTTCTTTGCCTTTTATTCTTCACTTCCTTCACCTCCTAAGTTATATGACTTAGTGAATGGCAGACCATGATGGGAGATTAGAATCTGCAGCACAGCTCCAGTTCTATTTTTGCCCTGTGTGCTTTCATTTTGTTAGGGTTCTTCTAAGATCACCACACAGATCCAGTTAGTGACAACCAGCAATTCAACCAAAGCAGGTATATTATTTTTCAAGGAAAACACTTCATTCTGGATAGACAAAACAGAAGGAGGAGAAATCCTTTGTCATCTAGATTCACAATAAAAAGAGCACTTCTTCTAACTGTGTGTTCTATACGTATTAATTAACTTATTTTCACGCACAGTAGGATCAATTGAATAAGTGTTACATTTTTACAGAGAGGATACTGAACAAAAATACATTGCTGACATCTCTCTTCAGAGTACTTGTAATTTTTATCCATTCACTGGATTCCAGTTCCAACTCTAATCCAGATGTCTCAAGGTGAGTCACCAGTGAAGTATAACTTCAAAAAATATAGTTCAAATGATACAATATAAGACTTCCAAAGCAGAGTATATTCTGCAATTCCCTTATTACCCTCACTTCCCTAGATTCCTTGCAGCATCCTTCAATTTCCAATTGACAGCAGGGGTCCTACCATTTACAATTCCATAAACTATGGTGTTCACTCCCTGGAACCATTCATAGAAAACAGCAAAAGGAAGTTTTTACCACGTAGAGAAAATACATTGTTAAGGGATATCCAAGAATTCAGTTATGTCAAATGTATTAAAAAAATCCTGAAAGATTTGAGATGCCAGGATTTATCCTGGCATTGCCTAAGTTTTTAGTGCTATACTCTAACAATCTCAATGCTGTTTTAAAGCAACCTGCTCTCTGTTCCCTACTGATAGACTGATAATCTCCTAAACCATCATTTAACCTGCAATAGGGTTTTTATCACTTTTCAGATTTAAATCATGTATTTTATGAATATGGGTTAACACTACAGTCCAGAGTTTATCTCAAGATAAACTCCAAGACCCGTCTCTCAGAATACTGCAGGTTTCCCAACTGAATTTAATGACATATTGTAAACTCTATACTGCTCTGCAGCAAACTAACATAATCATAACTCTGTCCCCAGGCCTTCAAAAAGAACACAGTGTATTTAAGCTCACTGAAGAGCTTGGGAACCAGACAGTAATTTCTACAAGAACCCTTTAGCAGTGATTGCTGCAGCATAACTGCATTTGCAAGAGCTCTGAATAACTAGAGCTTTTAAATTTCACAGTCTGCATTAAAATTTCTCTTCTCCAAAACATGCATGTGTGAAAAGACAAATATAAAGAACGGAAAACTTTTGCTTCAGGCTTCCTCTTGGCTAAGGTGTGCCAATATTGACAGCTGATCTAGCAATATCTATTTTTATCTCCAGTTTGATAACTCTGCCTTCAATCTCAGGCCATTTGAAATCGCAAGAACAGCTAAAAAAACCCTCAAAACATTATTTACTGGTAGATTTTGAAAACTATGTATGAAGCATTGCACTTCTTAGGATGCTCAATACTGCACAACCACAGCATCAACCACACTCCTTAGATTTCTTAGTACCAGCTGGTGCAGAGATAGATGGAAGCTATTTCCTTTCCTCTACACAGACACTCTGACAGCCCTTGATTCCTGACTTAAAATTACTACCCTGATCCCAACAGAAAAGCAGTTTCAAACAATTTAGGCACCTATCCTCAATTGACCCAAGAACCTCTGAGATGTTCCAAATCTTGAACAGACACCATTCCCATAACAGGTACACAAGAATATACTTGTATCTATAACTAAAGAAAAACAAAAAAGTAACAAAACAAAACCAACCACACTCATTTTCATTTTTTTAACTTTTTTTCTTTTTTTTTTTTAATTAGGGAGGGGAAAAAATTTTGCATCAAAAACCCAATGAATTCTCAAAACTTCAGTAAAACTTCAGTAAAAACTCAAAGGTTAAACTAAATACAGTCTCTAGAAAGAAAACCACTTTTTAACTTCCTACTTACGACATGTCATTTCTATTAAAATTTATTACCTGAGTCATTTAAAAATTATTCTGTTACAGAGAATTATACTGAAACAGTCAAAACAAATACAAATATTTATTCAGAAGAAAGGGAGATATTGGACAGAACTAAAAGCAATAACTGCATCTGTGTGAAATTTTTACAGAATTAGGAGTTTGTGCTTATGTTTTATAGTGGCAATATATTTATATTCACTGAAACATCTATGAATGCTTTGAAAAAGTTTGAATAAAAATAGTTAAACTTACACCGCTGAACAAAAAATTAGCACGTAAATTCTGATCCAAAGTAGGCAAAGCCCAGTTCATTTCCAGAGAGTTTAAAGGACTAAAAAAATCCTAGTTTCATTACATTTCTCCACAGTGCTTAAACAGTTGGCCCGCAAATCCAAATGCAAAGGAATTTTTTTCATTAAGACAGAAAATTGCAGCCATGTCCTAAATGATTCCAACTCCTTCACTCAGCACAAATTTACCGTCAGTAAAGGGAGAGTAGAAGCTAAAATGCACAGATAATTGGAAATCTACCATTACAATGAAGACCATCTACTCTGCTACTGCACAGCTGGGCATGGGTAATTGCAGATGCATGGCAGGAAAAGCACAAGGGATCCACGGAGGCTAGAAGGGGGTAGTTTGCACTGCCCCTCTTCATAATAGCTTTCCTTCTGCATTGTATCATGAAAAGCCTGAAGCACATCAGCTACTGTGCTTCCAACAACAATCATTTGGCACAATTACCCACAAAAGCTTCCATTAACAAAGTATTAATTTTAGAGAAGCAAGCATCAAAAGTTAGGAAATGTCAAACTAAGTACCCAATGGGAAAAGAATGGCTTCTAGTGAACACATCCTGCTACAGTCTTCGATGGCTTGATACTTTTTTTGCACATGTGCTGCCTCATTGTATATACAGGATAATGGAGCTAACTTTGTCAATAGCTGCTCAGTGCTTTGTTTTCTCCTCAATCTTCAGTCTACAGCCTCACGCTTTATTCAATATAGTAAATTCTTCAAAACTTTGAAAAGAGAATTATTAATTTCCTCACAGGCTTCTCGCTTGAACCAATTACAGTATTTCACAAAACACAACAAATATTAATGATTTCATTTTCTCCGAACCCCAAAAAAGTAGTATTATAGCCCATTTTCCATTGGGGAAGGGAGATACAGAGATTAAATGAAGAAATTTTCATTAATCTAGGATACCCAAGTTGAGGGGACTGCATTACACATAGTTTATTGGTCAAGCCACATCTTATATTCACCTCAGCTGCACGTACCACGACTGAGCAACTCTGAGGTTTCAACTTCTAATAAAAGGAGGAGATGCAAGAGACATAACTCCAGCACAGAACATTCCCAGTAAGGGATGAGTAGTGACCAGTCGAAAGTAAGCCTGGTATACAAGACCATCTACTCAGCAAATTCCACAGCAGAGTCTGGCACAGAATCTAATTCTTCAGGAAAATAATTGTACCAATACTCCAAATGCAATTCCCAGCTTGAAATTTCATCTTCAAAGTTGCTTCATACCCCAGCTTCCCTGCTACACAGCCCTGACACATCCATTGAACTTTTATCATTGAAATAGCATTCCATAAAATGCCTGACTTCATACTTAGGAGATTTCCTAAAAATATACCACTACCAAAACTTTTGCTTGAATGCCTGTGACTTTTTAAAATTTAAGAAAATTATTGTTATGTTATCATTCATATGTAATTTTCCTAAATTAAAAAAAAAGTAAAAAACGAATTCCACCATTACAGTTCTCTACCTGTGGTTGATGTGGGTAACTTGAAAACCATTTTTTAGACATTTCCTTCTTATACTACTATAATAAGCATTACAGGAATTGTCAGCATGCCACATGTAACTGCTGTGCCTTAATACAATGGCTTTCCTGGATAGTTATCATCTGGTAGTAGTCATCATCTAGCCTAATTGCTCAAGGCCTCTACCACTCTCTTCTCCTTTCCAGATCTTTACCCCAGTCTCACTAGAAATTCTTCCCTGTGCGGGTGGTGAAGCACAGGCACAGGCTGCCCACAGAGACTGGGGCTGCCCCATCCCTGGAAATGTTCAAGGCCAGGTACCATGGGGCCCTGAGCAACCTGCTCTAGTGGAGTTGAAGGTGAACCTGCCCACGGCAAGGAGGTTAGAACAAAATGATCTTCCAGGCTCTTTTTCAACCCAAACACAGAATCTATGATTATTCTATGTCTCTCATTTAGCCAGATCAGTTTCCTGACTTAATTACAGCCCACATTGTCACCTAGAATTAGGACCTCCTCCTACTTCAAAAGGTTCTCCTTAGACCTACAAAGCCTTAGCAGGGTCTTTTAGTTTTTTCCGTGCTCAAGCTCTTCCTCATCACATCAGCCAGCACTAGACTTCTTTCCAGAATTGCGGTCTCTCGCTCGCACAGAATCTCACAACTCCTAACCCTCAATACCTCTTTCATTTCTTGTCCTCTCTCTGGATCTTTGTCCAGCAGTTTAGTTCTCCCCAGAAAGCTCATTCCTCTACAGATCTCTCTTGTCATCCTTCATTTCCATTCTCATTCCACTGGTTCTTCTCTCAATTCTCTCTGCCAAAACCACGCAGCTTTTCTGTCCTAAATTTTGAACACAACTTTAACCAGCGGGTGCCTACTCTTCCTTTGTAACCAGCTTCTTGTCCCAGACAGTTTGTTAGTCCCTTTCTACCTGCCTGCCTTCAGTTGACAATCTTTTCAGCCACTCATCAAGTCCAACTCAGTTTCCCTCCTTCCCAATTCAGTCCCACTCCTGTCACTGACATATCACCTGCCTTTTGTTCCTTCTACTTTGTCACAGGTTCTTCCTCCACATATCTTAAATGACAGGAGATCACCAGCAGCACACACAACAGAGTTCTCAGCTGTCAGTACAGTGCCTGGCTTCATTCCTGCCTTGAGCAATCCATTTCAAGGAATATCTGCTCCCACCAGGGTTGCAAGGTATTTAATTATTCGCTGTAGAGGGAGTTTAAACAGTTCATTAACACACAGGAAGTGCTAGCTCATGCAAAATAGACAAAGTCATCAGACTTCTACCTACTCAAAGAAAATTTAAACACTCTTCCCTGGTTATGATCAAGCTCCTGATTGTTTCAGGAGAACATTTCTTTACTAAGTTGAACTAGGGAGAGGCTTGCTGCCTTTTTATTAATTTTCTTGGGGTTTTTTGTTTGGTTTCGGGTTTTTTTGTTTGGTTGGTTTGGTTTTTTGGGGTTTTTTTTATGAGTTGCCAAGAAGGACACAAGAAAATTACATCAATTTTCTTAATTATGTGGCTTTGTTTTTTTCCCTGTCTTTGAGCTCAATAACATCTGATCTCTTCTGGATGAAATAAAAAAAAATCTCAGACTGATTAAAACAAAAAAAAAGAAAAACAGAAATAGATGCTACTAATTCTAGTAAGTGACTTTTTACATCACATGCACTTGATTATAAGCACTTGGAAGCAGAACTCCATAAGGCAGAGCAGCTTGACAACTTTAATTATTGGAAAGTCCTACCAGCCTCCACAATAACATTTCAAATCATTGTATAAAGACTCCATGGGAACTGCATTATGATCAGTGTAACAGAGCAGCTCAACACTACCTTGGTTCCACTAATTTCAGGTTTGCTTATGCAGATTAAAATTATTCTTTACAAAAATATTTTTTATAATTTTTCAACAATGAGAAATGATGGAATTGTGAACTTACACAGAAGAAAGTAAAGTCCAATACTGAGTTTCATACTTTTAGAAAAAAATGCGAAAGGGAAGAATAATTTTTTTTTACATTTAAAACAAAACCAAACCCTCACACACTGCTATGTTTCCTGATACTACCGCACCAAGAAGTGATACAGATACTTAGCAGCTGTTCCAAGCACATGATAATAAGAGAAATAAAATTAGGAGTTGAAAATAAACAATGTATTTGATACAAAAGGATACAGAAGTGACACCTTTGCAATTCTGAGGAACCTGTCCTCCTTTCCAAGAGCAAGGGCATATATTGACTGCACCTTTAAAATAGTTCAATCTAATTTGGATGCTATTATTTTTGAAAGGGAAATCTGCTATCAATTCCCAGTTAGTTTCTTGTTAGTTTTCTGTAGCCAAAAAAAAAAAAAAGTCATTTCAATCAAATACATGTCAAGGCTTGTCCAAAGATCTGCATAATGCAGCTGCAGGTCAGCATTGCAGTCACTGAGACAGTAGCTCAGTAACTCCATATAAACAACAGGGTATGTACAACTGCTGTATTACACTGAAATCTCTGCACTGTAGATGCTAAGCTGGGGGGTTTCCCTCTTTCCTGATTTCTCAGCCAGACCAACACCAACCTAAAGGATATCAATTCTCAGTTTTTTCTTCATTTACGCATTTTGCATTTCAACTTCATGTCTAAGGACTTTTTCTTGAATTATGTTTAAAAGCTATTTAGAAATTTCACAAATTTGAAAGAAAATGCAACTAATTGAATTTCTAAATTATTGAAAGTTGGTAATATTGGAAGCAATCAAGATATGTAGTTAATATGAGGCATAGGCAAACCTCAGTGCTGAGGTAGGTACTACTATGTACAAGTTGGGGAAACATGCTTGAAATACTACATCTGTTCTTTATCAGGCTGCCTCAAGAAAGGAAATATAGCAACTCTGGCTTGAACTTAAATGGTGACAATATTTATAGCAGAACATCTTTTTGCTCTATGCTAACAGAGTTCAGCAGAGCCAAGCTCCCTCTCTGAAGTATTTGGCAATAGCGCAGCTCACACATTATATAATGCCACAAGCACTTATGTAAGTGCTTCTCTCCAGAAATGCTACACACCATAATAAGGATCCAAAATCCCATTGTCTAGGTAGATAATGAGAGTCAGACCAAGTGAATGACTTGCCCTGGGACATTGTTATGAGTCAAAAGTGAAAATCCACCTCTCCGGATCTTTAGCTTCTAACTTTAACATTGATCTTCCTATCAGTTTAGTACTTGGTTGGTGTAAATAAAAAGATAACTCTGTGGGGAAAAAATAGAGCCAACTGTCCCAAAACATTTGATTTTGTAGAAAGAGAAGAAGGGATACTACAACAAAGTCCTGATATTTTCCTAATACTTAACAGTGCAGCCAACCAAATGAGGTCTAAACAAAAATCTACTGATTACACTGAGATCATAAAGTGTCAAAGTCAATGTTAAATTAATTAACCTAAGCCAGAAAAATGGAAGACAAACTTAAGAAACTGGCATAGTTCTTCTCTCCTCTTGCACTATACAAATTCAACTAAGAGCTGACTACATTTTGAAAAAGCTGTGCCCTAGGAATGAACTCTTTTCATCCGTTATTTTTACACGCACATCTTTGCCCCAGGATAGTTAACCTATTTTTCTTCATTCAGAAAGAATTAGCAAATTGCTTGAAAACATAGAGCAATACTGCAATATACAAAGGTGACTCCCAGTCCTATTCCTAACATCATATTTACATAGAATATTTGATGAAGAACTTACATTTTCCTAAGATTTTAATTGTAGAGTATGTAACATACATAAACCCTACCCTCAGCATCCTGAATGGACATTATTTTCTGTCAAGGAATCCATATGAGAAGTTCCATTCCCTTAGAAAAACAATTCCTCAACTGTATTCAACAGGGCTTATTTGGTCTCACCATCAGAGCAGATTCACAAAAATAGCTTCATCTCTCTAACTTTTGTAAAAGGTACTAGTTGCTACATTCTTTTAAGAATTGTACAAAACAGCAGCCACAACATGACACTGCACTCAAGATGTAAATAATGAATTGTGAATATTTTCAAACTTACATCCTTTGAAGTTATTTTGAAAACAGCCAAATAGATTAAGACAAACATTTTAAGACAGAGAGACAGCTTTCATGAAAAATATTGGTAACTCACTGACTATTTTTTCTCAACAGTTTCAATTTTCATAAAAGCTTCATTGCTTTATTGACAGTGATATCATTACTGAATAGGTAGCAAAACTACAAATATTTTTATGATTGTGGAGCTATACAGTTTACCAGCTCTTAATCTAGTCTTGAAAGACATCTGATCATAAAAATGTGTGAGTGCGTGTCAGAGGAAAATTAATTTGCTGAATCCTTGCTCCACCTTACTGTCAAACCAGAGCTGTATAACTGAAATAGGCTTACTAACTATTCATTACAATTTAGTTCTAAAACACTTTAAGACTGTAATACAGTGTTATTTCTTTCTGCACTGAAAACATTTATTTTTAGTATATTGATATTTTGCATGGAACACGCAGTACATGCATTAACATCACATCTTAAGGAAAACCAGTCTCTGCAGACAGAATTTGCCTCTTGCAGTATAGAAGTACATGTGAGAGCCTTGAGAAACAACAGCGGAGGCACAAACCCTAAATAATAGGCTGAGCTGATTATTACTAATTAGAGGCCAGGACATGCCTACACAGAGACACAATCTGTACCAAAATTCAACTTCAGCAACTCAATTCAGCAATTCAAAGAAATCCAATGTCTTTAAATAAAACCTTTCCATTAATTAGATTTCTCAAAAATTCAGTCCACAACAAGTTGTTTTTTTCACTATGTGTAGTTACAATTCTAATAAAAGTAATTACTGAAAATAATTTTATAATGCAAAGATGACCAGAAAGTTTTCAGAATATCTAATTTAAAAAACCTCATTAAATGAACTATTGAGCTTCTAATTAGAAGTTACAATTATATTCTAACAATTATATTCTCATTTTCCTATGTGTTTCCAATAGAAGGGAGAATATTTTCAATTTTATAATTGACATCTTATTAAACTATTCACTTTTTTCTTAAATATTTTTCAAAAATTTAGGAAATTCATTTAAAAAAAAAAGTGAATACTAGAGAATATAGTTTAATGCTATATGCACGTCTCATAGAATCAAAGAATACCCAGAGTTGGAAGGGAGCCACAAGGATCATCGAGTCCAACTTCCTGCCCCGCACAGCACCTTCCCCAAGAATCACACTCTGTGCCCAAGAGCGTTGTCCAAACTCTCTCAGGCTTGGTGCTGTGACCACTTCTCTGGGGAGCCTGTTCCAGTGCCCAGCCACCCTCTGGGTGAAGAAGCTTTTTCTAATATCCCACCTACACCTCCCCAGTTCAGCTTCAGGCCATTCCCTTAGGTCCTGTCACTGTCACCACAGAGCAGAGATCAGTGCCGGTCCCTCCCCTTCCCAGTAAGAGGAAGCTGTAACTACAACGAGATCTTCCCTCAGTGCCCTCCAGGCTGAACAGACCAAGTGACCTCAGCTGCTCCTCAAATGCCTTCCCCATCTTCAATGCCCTCCTACATCTGAGACAGATTTTTGAGATACTCAGAACACTTCCTTGTTAAAGAATCTTTTTTAAAGTTGTTGGGCTGATTTTTCAGAAGCTTCCAGCAAAATTATTTTCTTCTTATTTTCACCTTCTTTTTGCCACAAAGAGTAGTTCAGGTGTTTGTAACACCAAGAATAAAAAACAGAAATTCATCCTAAAGTGTTGACCTGCTTCATTACAGAACAAATGTGAGATCCTTTCATGAAGAAGAAAGTTCCATAACCAGTGATAACAAGCAGGTAGCAGAATAACTTCTAAAATATTTCAATTATAATTTAATAATTGAGTATTTTAATTATATTTAATTATGACATGTCAGCAGCTCTATATATTACACTGTACATCCTCTTGATAAAATATTGACCTTTTAAGCCCACAAATCAGATGTACCTATGTTAGACATCCCAAAATCTTGTATGAAGTTTTAATATACATGATAGTGTTGTTAACCTATGAACACTCACATGGATTCTAAACATCTCAGTCATTGAATTTGGAAATTATTTATTTTTTCTATATTCATTATTTTTCATCTAATTAAATTTTTAAACTCCTATTCCACTACTGAAATGAACAAAAATTAGATTACCCATATATCACACTTTCCAGACCTTCAGTGTGTTGTTTTGCAAAATGTTATTTAAAAAAACAGTTTAAGCATCTTAAGTTTTAGGAGGTAGAAATGTAAGCCAGATTTTACTGTAAAAGTTTCATTAACTCTTTTTCTTCTTAGAAGAACCACCGTACAGATAATTTTATACAACTTACCAAATATCTTTCTGAAGAGACACTGACTAAAATCAGATCATCTCCAACGCGCACTTTTTCTCCTTCTGATCGTTGTTTGGAAGCAGGATGTATGGTCCACCAGCAAGCCTCACCTAATGTCAGTATTGAGTAACAGCAAAGAATGAGACAAGAGAGAAAAGACCCAATGTTACTGATGTTACTGTCACACTTGTTTCAGTCTTAAAAGTTCTGATCCAGTTTTCACTGGGCTAAACCAAGTGTCCATGTGTTTTCCATAACGAGTGTCATTCCTACATCACCTTGTCAGAAACTCAGCTCTAAATATACACATAAGCAAAAGAGTAAGGCCTCTGGAACAGTGATCCCAGAGTTGGATAAGATGATGCCTCTCTATGTTCCCTAGGCAACCCGGTCCAGAACACTTTTGCTAAAGTGACTCCCTGTCGCCTTCATTATAGATTCTAGAAAGGATATTGAAGAATATTCTGCTGAGAATTTGGACAAAGAAATAGAGTAACCCATAACCAAGGGCAATGAAAATAAGCATTTATATACCACTTAAAATAATATTTGAAAGATCACATAAATCAAAATTCAATTATGTTCTTCCACTTTTACTGACTGTTAGTGCCTCTAATCCCCCAAAATATGTGTAAGTATTAAAGTCACAAATTCTGTTCCCACGATTAATCTTGTTTTCAGATGGGCCTCTTTAACTAAAACCATGTTAATTCAGAAAAGAACTCAGATCTCTGACCTGTTCAATTGTTGCAGCTATTATTTTTACTACTCCTATCTAAATCAAAGCTTTAAAAAAACAAGCAAACTTAATCTAACTAAGCAATTCTTAGAGTTTTATTTTTAGACTGACAGTATTCTTCACTATATAGTCTTTTAAACTAGTGGTTACCTGTTGTGTCCTCTTGCAATCCTACATCAAATGCCAGCTTATCCATTGATGATCGAGATGTAGAGAGACAGCATAGGTACTACCAAAAGAAAAAAGCATACATTACTTGTTCTGCTCACTTCTAATAATATAAAAAGACATCAACCTACTAACACAGGATTAAATATTCTTAGATTATCCCCATAAATTATTACCAAAAACATGTATGCCTGATAAGCTGAAATGCTCTCAAGGAATCTAGACAAAAATATATGTTCTAAAATAAACTCTCAGTCTACCCAGGTAATCTTTTCACTGAGATGGGAATACTAAGAGTGGAAATAATGGAGTTAGTTGCATCAGATTTCAGCTCCATGAAGCCTCACTTTTAGGTAAGGAACCTGTATAATTCATCAGGGAATTTCCAACTAAGACTTCTGCCCAAAACACATGTAAGAAGGAATCTCCTTTTCCACTCAGTCTCTAACACGTGCTCAGGTCGACAGCAAGGTGCCAGCTGTAGATTCGGTCACAGATGATGCAATATGAAAAAATCCAAGGGGAAAGAAATGAAAACTCACCAACTCAGACTGATGAAGAGAGGACTCAGCACTAGGGGAACCAGAATTAGTTTTGGCACTTACCCAGATACAACCAGCTTGGTTTTGTTTTTCTAAGCACCTATCCTTCACAAAGGTTTCTAGGAACCACAGTAAAATGCCTCTGATGTAAGTAATTCTCCAGATATCAGTAAACAGCAATATTCCGGGTACTTTCAAATGTAACTTTCATACAAAAAAGAAATCACTGCTGCTCCCAACTCAGGTAACATGGTTACATACCATGCCGCTGTAGGAATGGCGCAGCAAGATCGCGTGCCCGTAGAGCAGTGTTCGATGTCCGCCACCTTGTGCAGACTGAAAGGTAAAGAGAAATTATATACTGGTATGTTTCAATAAAATGGAACCTTTTGAGAAAGAAAGAAAGAAAGAAAGAAAGATGAGAGAACACCGTGCACTTTGAGCCATCACTTGTTTGGTAAAAAATATGTTCTAGAATCTCAAACCTTCCTTGTGCTGAAAGCAGGTAGTCTCTAAGAGCAACTTAGATGTGTGTCATGATACCCTCTACAAACTCACCCACTGTTAAACGTCTCCATATTCACCCATTTTCCCTACAAATTATACCCTTTTCCAGACAGATGGTATACAGAGGGAGATTTTTGAATATTCTCCTTATTTTACCAGAGAGTAATGTGGTCTTCAACCACATTGAAGACAATCAACCTGCAAATTGCTTTGTCCTAAACTGCTTCAATATTATCAGACAGAATTCTTTATCTGCTAGAACAGGTGAATGTTCAAAGACCAAGCTAACTCAACAGTATTTGGGGGTTATGAAAACTCAGAAATCACGTCCATGTAATTATTCCTCTTGAGAAACAGCCTAAATCTTGAGTAAAAGAAAATTAAAGTAATAAAATTCACTTTTATTCTAAGAAACTATGACTATTTTCCCGCAATATTTTCACTACAGTTTCTATTTATCAATAATCAGTTCAATCACTCATGAAAGAATAAATAAATCTTGTTAAGGCATGAACAAACCTCCAACTTCTTCTGAAGATTTATGTATTCCTTATGCTGAAATGCAGATGACTAGCACTGGACAGGAGCAGAGACTGTCTGACAAGACACTGTCAAGAGCATAAGTTCATACTTCTGACAGAACAACTCATGTAACACTATGCACAGCACGCTCTCCAAGAAGCATTGATAAGCAAATATTTTATGAGTCTATAAATGTGGCAACTTCATAAGCAGCATTATACTTTCATATTGGAATCCTATATTTAATTTTAAGGAATTTAATTTCTTATATATGGTATTTATATCCTTTCTTTTACCATAGAAGACTGACCTGCTGTTTGATTGGAACATCAGATTCATCACAAAATAAATTTTAAAAATCATACTATCTTACATCTCTGGCAGCTACATGTCAGCGCTGAAGAGCAATTTAACAGAATGACTATGATGGCAACACAGTTATTTCCCTTCCATGTTTATTTGTTCTCCTTCTTTATCTTTTATTTGTTAGCATTTATTGAACTTCAAATTACTTGGTTGAAGAAAAAACTAAGACGGATAGGTGGTGAAACACCAAGCACTTCAAAAGTAATAATTTTAGCATTTTTAAGAAACTGCCAAGATTATCTGGCTTTTATGTTTATTGAGAAAAGAGCAGCTTGATGGACACAAGGTATATTTTGACTGTCAACAAACTGCATAGCAGTCAAAATGTAGGGAGACACATTGAAAAATCTCTTTGGAAGACTAAATGACATTAATTTTTACTGAGAAATAGTTAAAGTCAAGGAGTTTTTCACAGGCACAGTCTTGCCAAGAAGATATGAAAACTTAGCTCTGAACTACCATTAGCACCACCACTCTTTCCAAAGGCACAAGGAAAGAGAAAGGCATTTGATAATGTCAGACCCACTGTGCCAAAGATGAACAATGAATGTCTGCTACTCATCACACTGGGAAAGAGAGAAAAAAAACTGCTGTGAACACACTGCCCTACCAGCATTTCAGATTTACCTGCAAACTTTATCAACACATAGGTACACATAGGTACCCAACTAACAAAGTCAGTAATAGGAACAAAATTTCACCAGTATTTTTATCAAAAGTATTCTATTTTATTACCCATAAATTCAATATCTAACATAAAGATTTGATTGCCTGTTGCACAAAAGCTGAGAATAGCATAACCAACAAAATCACAGCAATATTAGCTTGCCCTTACTTTGGCTACATTGATTTGTCTGTCTAGCACCTATTTTGTTAAATTCTCACTTGTAGCTGAACAGGAGAAGGATTGTTTCCAAAAGAGTTCAATCACTTTTGTAAAAAATGGAGAAGTGGGTTTTTAGATAATATTTTTCTAAGAGGATTAAAGCAATTCTTTTTAATTAGTATATTTTGTTCATTAGAATGGAAGGAAGTCTGTGGTTTGTTTCTTAAATGCAAAACACGTTTACAGCATTTTCCACTTAAGGGTTTCTGAGAGGCAATCATAATCAAAACATTCTTACGGAGACAAAGTGAAAAGACAAAACAGAAAAATACTGAAAAGGATAGAAAACAAGGCTGGCTCTATGAAACTGCCTTCCATTTTGGAATTTGTCTTCCAGGACACGTACATACCTGTAAATTCATTTCCTATTTTAATGGCTCATTTCATAAGCACATACTCAGCATTTATCTTTATGCCAGAAACTGCACAGCAAGTAGCTGTTGGACCATGATTGCCTACCAAAATAATCTTTGATTTTTAAAATGATCCATTCCATTTCCAGCAGAAAACTTTAAATTTTCCACATTAAAAAAAAAAATAAAATTTAACAATTGGACTTCTGTGGCAAAGATGCAACATCCAAGATGAGCTCTGACACTGAAGTTTTACCAAATTTATTGTAATATTGCAATAAGAACATTCCAGAAGACTCTGCAAATAAGACTACTTGGAAGCCACAATGCTGACTAATTCAATCCATAATGCCCACAGATTTTTGCACGAACGTATGAATGGCATTATAATGCAAGGTATTTGCTAACAACCACATTATTCATCATGAGTCTTATTTTCTTTACGTATAAAATTTCCAATTTTCAGAGTAACTTCCATGTTGAACAATACATTCCTCAAATAAAACCAGGCTGAACAAAAATACATTTGTTTTCAAAGAATAACTTATCCATTGAAGTTCTACAAGCTATAATATTCAGGAGTGTCAATTATATTAACACAAAACTATTCACATTTTATTCCCTAGGAATACAAAAATATTTTAAAGTCTTCAGAACTGAAAGCATATGGGACTGCATATCACTCTGCTTGTGAAAACTTTGTGTAAACTGCCCATCTCTAATGCAATATTTCTGCAGCTGGAATACAAGATTAATTTGGAGTCATCTCATTACCCAAAAGTCATTTCTAAAAAAAGGCAATTTAGAATAGAACAAAAAGAAATAGAGCTGAATAAATAAGCATTCAAAAAATATAAACAGCTTTCAAATTCAATGCATTGGAAGACCAGGCAATGACAATTGATTATTAAGATCTGAGCTGTCTAATTTGATGTAAAGAGTGTTATTGTAAACAAAAATCAAAAATAATAGGCTAAAATTGGGAAACATATTTTCCATGTTTTCTTAATGGAAAGAGGATTAAAATGCCAAAAAGGACTTAAAAACTACAACCTAAAATCTATGTAGTAAAATGTGCAAAGATAGGACAAAAAAAATTATCCATTTTACCATGAATACCAGCCCAATATGGAGTGAGATATGTTATAGCTGATTCAACCATCCCTTTGTATCAGTACAACTTTGCACATACATGACTGTCACAGGCACAGACATGTAATCAATCACCTCACAGACCAAAAGACTCACACAACAGCACCTGCACTGCTGTGCCTATGGCTGCACTGCTGCACTCCTGGATACACATGCGAAGCTGCAGGAAATTAATCATGGTCACACAAATACATGTTTTAAAACCATTTGTGCTTTTGGGAACCTCACCATGAGACCTTTTAGAGGCTGGTGAATAACCTTGTGGCACCCACGATTCTGAGTCAGCCATTACCCTTCCATTCTTTTTATACTAACAGCTTTATTTCTACTACACAAAAAACATCCCTTAGACAAATTAAAACTCTACTGCAAGCAAATGCTGATTTTTTTGCTGACTGTTCTTCACAGGTCTGCACAATCTTCATATGTGCGAGAAAAGAGAAAAAGCTCTGAGCTCCAGGGAGGTACCAGAGAGAGAACCATCTGAAAGCGTTTAAAAGTATTTAAACAAGACAGTTATTTCAATGCTTTGCATATGTAAAGAAAAAGCTTCTGTAGGGTTGATATTCAGAAATGTAATGCTTAAGAAAGCCTGACAGCAATTGCATTTAATACATGACTATTCAAACAAGTCTAGTCACCCACAAAAGCAATTTAAAAATACTGAATATATCACACAGGAACTGATTCACACTCTAGAAACAGTCATACAAAATAATATAGCAAGTTTTTAAGAAGAATGTAAAGGCTTTTCTTGCTTCATTCCATGAGAGGTCCATATTATTAGAATGGAATTACTGACACGTGCTATAGGGGAAATGACAGTACAAAGACCAAAATATGAGTAAAAATAGCTTTGACAGACTTCAAAAAAAATTTTTTTTTAAAATCTAATTAAACAATTAACTACATCAGTAAACCCTTCAAAAATGCAGTCCATGTAACTTACAGTTACAGTATAGCATGACTTAATCACAATCAGCTGTACAGCCTTGTGTTTCCTCTGTAGCCCAGATCCAGCCCTAACAGTGTAGATGGAACTTATAACCAATCAATATTGCTTTTAATGAATTTCTAAAAAAATACTACACAACTTCTTTCATGGTACTGAATATGGTAAAGTGGCAGTACAATAAAAGAAGCAACATGGTCCCTGTTTTCCTTCGTGAGTGTTTTTCAAGGCAACTACTGTAAGACAGCACTAAAAGTTTCAAATATGACTATCAGTGGTTGTTTCATATGTACACTGGAGTAAAACAATGTCCTTTAAAGCACTGACTACTCACACTTCATTAAAAAGGAACACATTGACAATGGCCATCTTGAACTTAAATCAGATCCTGGAGACAACGGCATGTTAAACATACAACACCAATACTTCCATAAAAACACTTGCAAATATGAATACAAATGGCATCATGTTCTCCATCACAAGGATCTTCCAAGTTTCATGAAGTTCAGGAGCTTATACTGTTAGAAAACTAGAAAATTATTAAAAAAATACTTCTATTTCTAAATCTAGACACTTAATTCTATACTTCTGCTTACACATTTAGTCTAAGTACTGAATAGCTACAGTTACCTGTTTTGAACCCTTTTGAATGTAAGCCTACCACCACTACAGAAATAAACTAGGCAGGATAATGCACCCACCACTGATGGAAATGCCAAAGAATAATATTTATATAAAAAAGGAAATGTTCTTCCAGTGATGAAATTTTCTCCAAGTCCCTTCCCCAGGATCCACACTGCAGCTGTCAATTTTTTCATTCAAGAGAATACATTACATTCTGAATTTCTGGGTTTGATCCATTAGAAATAAATCAAGTAGGAAACCTAGGTCTGACCACATGTACTGGCATTAAAAAAAAAGCAACTACCATGTATTCTGGGTAAAAATGCATTTAGGACCTGGTGTTCCCAGTCTGAAACAACCTGTGTCAAGATCAGAGACGTAAGACTGTTGACATCAATGCCTCCATCAAGATGCCTTATCAAAATTCTTTGCCACTTCCTTCATTTAAGCTTTCTATTTAAGTAACCCACAAGACAAAATGAAAATTATTGAAAGGATGTAGAATAAATGCAAATCTTGAAAATTTTGAACCCTTATTTAGAAGGAAAAGCCCATGATGGCAGAATTAGTCATGAAGTGAAAGGAGTCAGGAAATTAATAAAGGGACCTGGGAGGAATAGCAGGGAAGGATGTCCCATGGTTTAAAATCATCTCACCATGATTCTACACATAAATATTTGCACAATACTACAATCATTTCTGTAGAGGAAAGGACTCTCAAAATACTTCCATAGCAATGTAATTTTTTTCCACAGCAATGCAATTATTGCTCACCTATTGATTTCATTATTAATGTGCAATTTCTTAATCTGTTCTAGACAAATGTTGATGGAGGTCACTATATATCTAAAATCATCAATTATGCGTCCTACAAGCTGCCTAGAACAGGAGAGACCTCTTGCTCCCCACAAGTACACACTGTCTAAACTCTTTCACACTGAACACAACTCCAGATGACTAGTGAGAGCTTCTTTCTAGATACCAAGCAATAGCTGGAAAATACAGGAACATGTGTTCTCTTAACACCACTATGATCAATTACATGAAAAACTGGAACTGAAAAGCTAAAATAAATCTTGATATGGTGGGTTGACCTTGGCTGGATGTCAGGTGCCTCCCAAACTGGTCTATCACTCACTCATCTCAGCAGCACAGGGGAGAAAAAGTAAGATGGAAAACAGGAGAGATAAGGCAGTTTACTAAAGCAGAAGTGAGAGATCATACATGCATACAAGTAAAGGGAAAAAACAAGATTTTATTTGCTACTCCCCATCACCAGGAAATATCTGGCCACTTCCCCAGAAGCAGGGCTTCAGCATGCATCATGGTTGCTCCAGAAGGCAAATGTTGTAAATAACAAATGCCTCCACTTTCTCGTTTTTGTAGCTTTTATATATGAGTTGGCATCATATGGTATGGAATATTCCTTTGGTATTCGGGTCTAGTGTCCTAGGTCTGTCCTATCCCAAGATCTTTCCCACATCAGCCCACAGATGAGAGGTGGAATGTTGGAGAGAGACAGCTGATGCTGTGCCAGTGCTGCTCAGCAATAGCCAAAACACTGGTGTGTTACCGACACCAATGCAAAGCACAGCACTGTGAGAGGCTGCTGTGGGGAAAACAAACTCTATCTCAGCCAGACCTAACACACTTGATGACAAAACACTCAGATTAATGTAGCTTAAGGCAACTAAATAGCCAGTGGATAGAAAAAAGGCCCTTTTGGTCAGTAATTCAGCCCACCTAAAATCTGAGCATTCTGCCTGTGGTTACACAGAGAGCTTAGGGTATCCATGGCTCTAAGTCTGCCATTTCAGTTTTGCAAGATGAATGCCAACCAGAGCCCAGAAAACCCAAGCAGTGGTGAAAACAGAGTGTGTGGAAACAGGCTGAATCACTGCAGAACTTGTGAAGTAACCCTGGAACAGAGCTAGAAGGCTTGTGAGACAAGATTAGTCAGGCGAAACTAAACAAATGATGCTTGGAACACTATCACTGGGAAATTAAATCTTCAGCAACATCAGAGAACTTGAAAATTCTGCAAGCAGTAAAGACTACAAAGCTACAGAGACTAAGCCAAGAAGTTCTACGTCTTCTTCTTGATCATCATAGAAGTATATTTATATATTTTACTTTAAAATCCTCATACAAAACAATTTCCTTTCCAAAGTTACAGCACTCAGGCCTAGAACCCTTGAATTCTTCTATGGAAGAAAAGAAAAATGCTAACCCTTCTGCAATTACTCTGCTCTTGGGTTGCCATTTCCAGTGGCTGGCACCAAACAACTAGCATTTAGTTACTTAAAATTTAAACATGCAAAGTAAACCAATTCACTGACATGAGATATCAAGCCAATATTCCCTCACTCTGTTCCTATCACATCAGAGCAATACCAAAGGGTGAATTCAAACAGTCTAAGGCTTTTCTTTGTCTCTCTCTAGCCCACACACCATGTTACATGAGAACAGCAAACAGGAAGTTGAATCTCTCAAGACATTATATATGCTATACACATTCATGTCTTTATACTTTACTTTTAAATCATTACAGACTTTCTGTGATATTCACTATCAAACAGCAAATGCTGCAAAAATTCAGCCATAGAGATCAGTATGACTGATGACTGCTAGAACTTACTCCCAGACAATAATGGCCACTGTGACAAAAAAAAAAAAACCAGAAAAAAATACTTCAGCTAAACTATAGGTTTCCTAAAGATGGCTAGAATTTAAAGCTGCATCACACTGTGTAATTATGTTCTATATAAATATCACATAAAATTCTGAATTTTAATAAATCAGCTAGCCAAAAAACCCACAAGCATGTCTGATTCAGTTGAGAACACAGAAATATTTTACTATCTAAATTAAAAATATGGGAATAATTAGTAATGATGACAAATATTTGTGCCAGCACCATGCTAAATGATCCCAATTTTGCTAATATTGACCTGTTGGAAGGCAGAATTAGAAACACTTCAAATGTACTTCATTATTAATATTTCTGACACTACATTTATGTTATCACTTCCCTAGCAATGGGAAACTTCACAACAATAAAAAGCAGACACAGCAATAAAAATTAATCAAAAGTAAATAATATTGATTGTCTGCTTCTTGATTTATATGTAAAACAAACATTTATATTTATGGCTGAGGCAATACTTCCATTACAAATGCCTACTTTTAAGCACTTCCAGTGTTTTGGAAAAGAAATTGCCCAGGAAAATAAAATTTATTGATTTCTCCTTTAGCCTAGTGAGATTTCTCTTCCCCCATTCTCCTCCTCCTTATCTGCATAGGACACAGAAGAAATAATAAAAATCTTCCTGGTTATTTTAGAGCTAAATAAGTGGAGGAGGAAGGCAATTTTCACAGGTTAAGGATGGTGACTAAGCTTTTTCTGTTGTTGTATGGTACAAGGAATGTGAATCATCCTTGTCACTTGAGAAAGAAACTCACAGATAAAGAATAAGACAGACAGCCAAGTGGGAAGAAAAGATGGATCAGCAGAAGAATCATGCTAAGAAAACTCCTCTGACATCATTAAATCTAGCCCTTAAAAGAGAACTGCTTATCTAGCTGAGAATTGCTCACTTTTGGACAGTGACAGTGAAGCAAGACCATACCATAGAAAAATAAACTTAGGGGATGAAAATCAGTAAAGAAATCAGTTTAGCTGTTGAATTGGGAATAGACTGGTAATTCAAGTTGAAAATGGGTAAGCAACATATTTTGGAGAAAGCTGCAGGTAATTGTTTAATGTCAGTTATTCAAAATGCTTGGAGTTTTAACAAGTATTCTTGTGACAGAAGAAACAATGTGCTGTCCCTGCTTTTCAAAATGTTTTCCTTTAACTTCTGTTATTTATTCATCGCCTCAAGATTTTGTATTTACCACGTAATGCTGCACTCCCACTGAAAGGATTAGCATGAAATGAAAATTAGAGAAGCCAGACAAAAGTCCTTTCTCCACAGCCTGCCTTTGGTCCTTCACAGCCATAGCCCCAAAACAAACTAGAGTCACTGTGGTTTCTAAATTCAATTTTTTTTCAATTCAGTATGTTTTATGTTCAAGAAGGTGACTTTGATGCTAATGTTAAAAATTAATAAATAGAATTAATTAAATTGTAGGAATACACAGGAAGTATAATACCAAATGTTTAACTTCCTTACCTTCATCATAAATTTCTGTAGATCCATGAGAAGGGGGAAAAAAAAAGAGAAAATGTGAAATGAACATTTGCTTTCAGGTACACAAAAATGGGATTTGTTTCCCCTGAAAAAGTGAGTAATATAAAAGGGATATACTCACTAGAAACCATATTTAAAAGGAACATTGATCATTGCAATTAACATAATTATAGCTCCTGCTAGAAAGCAAAACAGCTACTCTGAACAAGGCTTTATCCTTTTATCCTTTTTTTGTTGTTCTTGCAATTGTTTCTCAGATTTTTCTTCACTTGAAATAATATAGCAAATGAAACACCTATTGCTTAGAGATTAAACACAGTACAGGTAAAACAGGAGCCATTCCTGATCATCTTAAACAACTTGTTCTGATGAGTTTCTAACAAGCGAAATGTGAGTTGTTAAATCCTGGACTCAAAGTGCAGGGCTGAAAAGCAACACCACTATTGTAGTAACATATTGTATGTAAATGCAAAATAAATCAAGACTATTTAAATATTATTAAGACTTCACGCACTAGTTTAAAAAATTAAGTGCCACATGGCTGATGCTAGAAGATTATGGAAATTTTTAGGTTAATTTTCATGAAGGTTGCTCAAGAATAAAAGAGTGATGTGTTACAAGCAGTGATTTGCTTTTCTTTGTCAGAGATTTATGGCCACCTTTCCCCTTTTCCCCTCATCAGTTCAAGCTTTGATATCAGAAAGGTTGAAACTGAGGACTGAAGTTTGTCTCTATCCCAAATGAAAAGATATTCTAACTGGACAGCTTTCAAGCAAGGCTGGCTGCTTTCATTTCATATGTGTTTTTTTTAAAGAGAAGTATCTGTTCTCAAAGATGTACAAGATGTTCTAGCTAAAAGAAAAAAAAAAAAACCTATAATCTAATCATCTTAAAATGTTCAAAGACTTCTCTCCTTCTCTTCTTTCAGGTCTATTTGGTTATTATCAGTATAGCTTTGTAGTTGTCACTCTGAAATTTTGCTGCTTTTACTGGGTGGCTCCAGAAACTAACCAGGGATCTTTGCTGAGCTTTCTACAGTGGGATGTGTATAAATTCATTACTACACAAACAATTTCTGTATATGATTAACTCAAATTAATCCTTTCCTATATTTGTCAATACAGACTTTCACTTGCCAACATGCTGTCAGTTTATCAAAGACATTAGATCTATTAAAAAACCTCAGACTCTTCTAGCTGTCATTCATATATAAAATTTTATTCTGAGAATTACATGACCCCATTGTTTTTTCCATATTACAAGTACGTTAAACAACAGCCCTATAAAACCTTCTGGTTCTCCTCCTGGTAATTTATTTAAATGCTTGACTGTAATCTTTTAAGATTCATTTCAAATTAAAGTGAATAGTTTATATCTTCCATTGATTACTAAAATGATACAGCAGCTTCTTGTGCAGGATTCTTTGAAAGACCAGACAATTCATTCTCTTCAGTTGATGTATTAAATGAACTATAGCTAATGAGCGAGAAACAATTGTCATCCATTTGAGTCAGTCATACCATGTGCTTTAAAGCTACTTTGGTTCCTTAATAATTTTTATGATAATTTACATGTCATTCTTAGAGCTAGAATGTGCTACAAATAAAGCCCTCAAGAAAACCTGAAAGACAGTAGTGGGTGAAGGAAGTTTGAACACGTATCTATCTATCGCTTAAAAAACCACCATACTCTGAAATGTTATCATTGCAAAAATATGTTCATCACCAATACTTAAACAAACACTATGCCCACAAACACAAAGCGAATGCCCCTGTGAAAGTTCCTGCCAAGTCTGAGAAGTTACATATCATGACCTGTGAGGGCCACAGCTCCAAGCCAGCACAGAGGGTTCTGGACACTCTTGTCACACTGCTCTCCAAGAACATTCTCCAAGGTTTTTAGACCAAATCTCTTCTTAGCTAAAGGAGAATGCTTACTTTGAAAAACATTAACACGCAGCTTGGGAAAAAAAAGGAAAGAAAGGAAAAAAAACCAGCAGAAATTATGTACTTTACATATGCAACAGGCTGTTCCATGAGAAATTTCTTCAACTCATTCTCTACAGAGGGCAGAACTTCCTGCTCCTTAACACTTGTTCTCTGTGTCTCAGGACAATTGTGCACATGAGTTTCTGGACTAACATTAGCAATTCAGAATGCAGATATGAAAATTAAACAGATAGAACACATACCATTTCAAATTTGTTAAAGTCATTCTAACTTCCTGTCCTGGTTTTGTCTGGGACAGAGTCAATTTTCCTCCTAGTAGCTGACCCAGTGCTGTGTTTTGAAGTTAGGATGAGAACAGTGTCAGTAACACAAATATTCCAGCTGTTTCTAAGCAGTGTCTATACTAAGTCAAAGACTATTCAGGTTCTTTTATCACCCTGCCAGGGAGTAGGCTGGAGGGCACAAGAAGCTGGGAGGAGACACAGCCGGAACAGCCAACCTAAAGTGGCCAAAGGGATGTTCCACACCCTAAGAGTCATGCTTTGTACACAAACTGGGGAGAAAGCTGGCCTGGGGCCACTACTCAGGAACTGGCTGGGCATCATTGGTGAGTGCTGAGCAATTGCACTGTGCATCACTTGCTTTGAATATTCTAATTCTTTTTTCATTATGATTATTATTATTTTGTTTTCTGTCCTATTAAGCTGTCCTTATCTCAACCCACAAATTTTACCTTTTTTTCCTCTCAATTCTTGCCCTCATTCTATTCTATGGTGGTTGGGGAGGCAGTGAGCTAGCAGTCTGGTGTTTGACTGCCTGCAGGTTTAAACCCCATCAATCTTTCCTGGAGCCCAAAATGCGGCACAAAGAGTTGAGATAACAATAGATCTGACCAGAGTGTGCTATGAAAGTTATTTATAAGCATTCATTTTATTAGTTTATTAGTCTCTGGTCATAATGTTGACTTATTTGGTCTCAGAGTCCATGGAAATGTAGAATCATAGAATGTTTTAAGTTGTAGGGGACTTTTAAAGATCATGTAATCCAAACCCCCACAATGAGCAATGAACATCTTCAACTAGAATAGGTTCCTCAGGGCTTCATCCAATCTCACCTTGAATGTTTCCAGGGATGGGGCATTCCACCACCTCTTTGGACAACCTGTTGCAGTGTCTCACCACTCTCATCATAAAAAACTTCTTCTTTATATCTAATACAGAATAACTCTTTTTCAGATTAAAACCACCACACCTTTCTTATCACAACAGGCCTTGATAAAAGGGCCATCTTTCTTACAGCTGCTGTATACATTCTCAAAGTTGAATTATGTAACATCTTACTTGCCGTGCTGTTTATCACCTCTGGGGGCTGGATTAAGGCCATTATTTTGTAACACTGCAATAGGATAGGATAAAATTGAGGGTCATGAGACCAACCTGGAGTTTGTACGCAGCATTGCCACCACCTCTGTATCCCAGGAACCATCTATTGGAAACTATTAGCAATTATACCTTTTATCTTTACTTCAAGGAGAGCCAATCTATGGGGGCAGTACCTTCCTCCATCTTCCCCTTCTCCAGGCTAATTACAACAGGGCTTGAGAATTCTGAATATTTTCAGGATGTTCAGATCAGCACGTTCCTATTCCTAGGGCTCCTGAATTTTTCTCAGGTCTTGTTTATGGTTAAACAACTATTTAAGAATACCACCCACAGATCTGCACTGAGGCTGGATAGTGATGAGTGGCAGGGTATGTGGGATAGAATAGGCAAGTGCCTAGGACAGTGGTCACCTCCAACATTTTGGAATTACACCTCTGAACAAGTGCAGAATGCTGAGAAACCAGGAGAATATTTGGAAAAAGTATTCTGTCATCCTGACAATTCCATAAAAAAACTTCACAAACCACATGCTTAGGCCTGACTCAAGCCCACTGAGCCCTGTTCAACATTACTCAGTACCTTCAAGGGGCAGAGAAGGTCTCTGGATCTGACGGCAAAAGCTGAATGGTAGCTGAACTCTGCAGCTACCCCAACCCTGGCAAGAGGCACTGCAGCTGCACCAAAGAACCAACACATGCCAGTATCAGTCTTCCCAGTATACAAAAAGAAATATTGGAAGCAAAAGTGAGTTACCTCATTTAGTAAGGTAAGAAAGAGCATCTTCTAAGATGGAGTAGAAGGAAAAAGTGGACAAAGCAGACTACTCTAAAGCAGGGCCATCACGAGAGCAGGAGAAGGAAGAGAGGCAGACACTGACAAGGGAGGAGAAAAACTCACTAACAAGGTGTTAACCACTGGATCTCTTTCCCTGAGTGAGCTCTGAGATGTGTGAAAAGATTTCAGCTGCTGTCTAGTGTCTAGGTAAGCCCATTGTTACCTTGCTGCTCCTATGTTGGGAAAACAGGAGCAGCAGCCTGGAATTAGAGGGTAAGGAAGTGAAACAGCTGGGATTCCTTTCTAGGTAACAAAGCATTGACAAAGTGGTTGGAAAAGGGGTACAAGTCCTTGGATTCTGAAGGCAACTTCTGTCAGATGTGAAACAAAAGTATCCCTTCAAGAAAGATATCATATGTCACCTAGGCAAGTGGACCACCATGGAGAAAGGTATCCACTACCTGAGGAAATTAGCTGTGCTGGAGGTGGATGAATTGGCTGGCCAGATCCAGAAACACAAAGAAAATCTTCCTTCCTTCATCATCTCAGCTGTGGAAAAACTGGTCCAGCAGCACAGAGATCCATCTCCCCATTGTATGGACCAGTATCTCAGCTATTAGGAGTAAACTTTCCTCTGCTCAAGAGAGGACACAGTGAGTACACTCTGTGGTTTGACCTGAGTGACCACAGAGAGGAGATGAGGAACTAAGCTGGAAAATCTGCCTCAGTCCTAGAGGCAAAAATATGTGAGTTGCAAGGAAAAACAATCACAAATGGGGTTCTTAGGAAAACAGCTGGTCCGGTTTCCTGTGGGAAGCAGAGCAGAGCAGAAGGGCTGAGCTTACTCTTGATTGAAGGGACTTCTGATTCATATTTACAAGAAGTAAGTAGTCAAAACTATTGCTAGGACTACAAGGGCCTTGCCCACAGAAAGATGGACGAAAGGGACAATTGGACTTTACTGGACTGTGTGGATCCAACAGTCTGGCTCATCAGACCCACAGTAGTAAAGGACTCCAGTATACACCAGTGTACAGTTGTAACACTTTCAATTCCCATTTGTATTTCTGCAGTGACAGGGGATCCCAACAGCTGACTCCTGCATTGGAGGTCAAAGTGAGTCTGACCAGGAATGAGTGGCAAAACCACTCCTTTGTGACTGGGGTGAGGGGAGTGAGTAAGCAGTGAGTACAGTAAATCCTGTACAAGTGAGACCAATGCAAATCTGATGACTAAATGCATTGAAATACCACTTTCTCCTTCACTTGTTAAAGAAATCAGTGTCCTCTAATTTTTAATACTGTTTCTTTAGTGTCCAGTTTTTCCAGAAGTTGTCCTGAGAGGTAGGACTGGTAATTGAATGTAACCAATAACAGGATAATCATATTCCTCTGACTAAGTCTTTAGTTGCATATGCTATCTGACCTTTCAGGAATAAATACTCATGTGAGTGCTTAGCATCAAACAAACATCCTCGTGGAGGAACTAAACTGAGCACTCAGCAGCTGGAATACCTGACTGGCTTGGAACAGGACTTGAAAAAGGAAAAACAATAAGAAAGCCTTTGCAAAATTTCAAATCACCATAATTGAGGAACATAACACCCATCATTCTATTCATCCTCCTAACTACTTCCTCCATCTCAAAATAAAGCAAATAATTGACATTTAAAATCTACTGAAGGTTTATCTGAGGACACTAAGGATGTGTTTTTAATATAAATATTTACAGCTGTTTGAGGGCATTATATTCCTCAGCTCCTTGGACAGCTTTCAGGTAGCTTATCAGTTACTATTTTAATTTACCATAATTTCACCTTAATTCTTGGGCATTCTGACTACATGCAAAGAGAAAAAATATTATTTCTATTTTGTTTGGAATTTTTAATAGGAGAGTTGACAAAAATCCTTTAATTTAGAGATCATCTCCTGACTACATCTTTTGTACAATTCTTTTGGCATTCCATTTACTACTTAGAAAATACAGATCTTTACACTAACCTATCCAACAAGTATTGAAAACAAGTTGTAGTCAAATGCAGTAAAATGTGTAAAAAAGGCCAAATTATTACATCATCAGACAAACCCAAGAAAAATTTTTATCCTCACACTGAAACCTGCTGCAAAGCTAAGCAGTTGTCTTGAAAATCAAGGTAGGTACTCAGGTGCTTTTATGAGTACATTAATCCTGTTGTGTGCAAGTGTACAACGCCTCCCTTGAGACCACAAATTGCAAGCACATTGCTAATTCTCAGAAAAAGACACTTTAAGATCATTTCCCTTATGTCATAAATACATTAAAAGAGAAAAAAGTGTCAGGGAGATTAAAGGGATTCCTTTCAATATGTGTTATTCAGTTTCATCTTACTGTATTACTGTAATTTTCTCTGTAAAGAAAATACATTCAGGGTCTTCTAAATTTTGGTTCACATTTAATAAATCCCTTGGATCAAATACTGGGGGTTCTCCACCTTGGTAGTTTTATAAATAGCAGAAAAGCCATTTTCAGATGTGAAATGGGAACCAGGATGCATTGCTTCCACTAGGTCTTACATTGGGCAAGATGTCTTTAATCTGCTTGATTCTGCACTGAAGCAGGTGTACAAGCCCTCACACTCACACCTGCTCAGAGACAAAAGGACGAAGCCAAGAGTTCAATAGGCATCTTAAAGCCATTTAATTTGTACCCAGCTTCAACTGAGAGCACATCCCTTCAGTAGAATAAAGATTTTGGAACAAAATCACAAGAAGAATTGTAGTCATTTGACAGAAATACACAGGAACTGGAGTAATTTCTTCTAAAACTTTTGTTAGCGCACTTCACAGGCTAGAACAGCGCAGAAGTAAATGACTTCATCTTATCCTTTGAACAGCATGAAACTGCTTACAGCAAGGTTCAGCCAGTAATTTGCTCATTAATTTGACATGAAGCTTCTCTCTGGGCTTAGGCTTCGAGGTTTCCACAGATAGATATAACCAAACACACTTGCTCTAACCTCGTGTGCTCTGTACGGGAAAACGGCTTACCAGAAATGCATGTGTTAGAGTGAGGTGTCTGCCCCAGTGAGCATGTAGCTTTACAGCAGCCAGCTTCCTACTGCATGAACTCACTACACCTCCAGTCCACCCTAAGAGCTCTGGTAACGCTCTGGAATTACAGAGGGAGTTAAAAGCTGCTTTACAGGCCAGACTGGAACTTCATCTCATTTTATGAAGTAAAGCCAGTATGCATTCTACCCCCATCAGAGAGGTTGTCTGGATTATAGAATCAGTCTATTAGGAAAACAGACTTTACCCAATTCAACTTGGAATGACACATTTAGCTTCGCTCTCATGGGAACCAGTTCTTTTTAAAATAGTTTAAGGACACATTTTGATGAAGCAGTCTTTCTGAAGCAAGATTTTGATGTTACTAAGTTCTGAATTTAAAAAAAAAAGGCACAAAAAAACCTCACCAAAACAGCAGATCTGATTTCTATTTATGCAAGTAATACTACATTTTCCATGGACAGATTATGAATACTTCAGTCAAAAATAAGCCACGTCGGTGCCACCAATAAACTTCTGGCATTCAATATTTCATGTGTTGTGGAATATGAGGAGAGCTGCCTGTATGATATTGAACGTGATTTTTATTGCCGTTTTTTCTCTTTATAGCAAAATTCTTCATAGGAATAAAACAACAGAATCTAAAGATGTATAACCAAGCTTTCTCAATTGTAATTATAAATTGGACAAAATGAAAATATGACCTGACCATTAGTATGTTTTAAAAGCATTTAAAATCAATTCCATAACAATTGATGGTTGTTATAAACACCAGATCCACAGAACATGGAAAATGCTGTCATACTGATACAATTAGCAAAAATTAATACTTAACTACAGTTATTGTCTAATAAATACTATAAACACCGACCTATGTATGTGACATGACACAGATAATTTTGAGCACAGTAGAAATGGTGTTGAAAAGCCTAAGCCACTCTTTAAACAATGTACTTACCTACAGGAGTCCCAGGCAAGCTCTAACTTGAGTCACTACTTACTATAAAGATGTAATAATCACAGATTAAAATTCTGTACTTTCTGGCTGAAATAAAATGAGACCAGTGCTATAGTTATGTTATTGGCCATGTTTCAGAGGACACCTGAGGGTGTCCCTGGTCATCTGCAGCCCAAATTAAGCATTATGAAACCAAGAAGACCTATTATAGTCCAAGCTTCCAGAGAGGCCTCAAATATTTTCAAGGTGAACAAACAATTCTACAGACATTTTATGACCACTAACTCTTACATAACACTTGTGTTAGAGATTACATTGAAGAAAAACATATGCAAACATGTCCCACAGAAGGCAGTTATATCAGATGCCCAAACAAATATGTATGGTATACACAGACACATTAGGAAAGGCCTGAACAACACATTAAGCAGAGAATTGTGCTTTATTTGCTAAGATCTAGGAAATATTGTTTTTATTCTGTAGCAGCTGTTTTCCATCACTCAATATATTTTGTATATTTGCAGCTACACACAGCATCATACATGATTTATCAGTATTAACTATCTTACTGTCATGCAGTTTAAGATTACAGTGTCTATACTGGAAAAGACAGGGAGGGTTACAGAATGGAGTTATAACATTAGACAGCAGGGCTCAAAACTGAAAGGCAATAATCATCTGATTTTATTACATGATTCTGTTATCTAATTTAAAGAGATAAAAGTCACTGTGGTAACATGAAATTTGGTAGGACAATTCAAGAGTGACCAGATTTTACATGATCATGTATTCACCTCTTTTTTTTTTTTTTTTTTTTTTTTTGAGCCGTGCAAGAAGTTGAAGGGTCATGAACACACAGGGTATCAAAACAGACAGATTAGACTCAGTGGCAACATGAAACATTTGGGATCAAGTGAATAAAAGACAGAATCACATACCCATTTTTCCACATCAACTAGCTGTAGAAAGAAAAAGCAAGAAATCAGTAAATCTCTTTCTTTAAATACAGCATATCAAACTCTATTTTGAAGTTAACATTTCATATTTTCAGAAATGTATCTAGTATGAAAGAAAATATATTCTATTCTATAGCTTCTAGTAATGAAGATATTCTCCTGGCATCTTCTCTTTAAAATGCCAATATCTCACTTTCTGTCTTTATTTTGTGGAAAGCAAATTCTTGGAGTCAAAAATGTCCATCTAAAATCAGGTAACAGGCAGCAAAGGAAGACTGATGCTGAATTATTTCCACACTGTATTTAGTACCAACCAGTCAAAAATGCAGAACACAGTATCCTACAAATCATCTCTCCATTTCCTCTTGAGTAAAGCTCTGCCATTAGTGAACACCATTCACTTGAAAAGGTTTCATTGCTGCTCTTCATGGTTTGCCATATTAAAGAACGACATAAGAATTAAAGTTAAACTTTGACTATTTGTAGCATCAAACCCTGACCCTACACCCTGCAGCATATGAGAATATCTTGCATAAGAACAGAGAACAGCACATAAAGATGTCATCCATTTCTTCTATGGGGAAAGTGAGGGTAACTCCAAAAGCTTAAGGCTTAATATTAACAAAACTATTTAAGGACTCATTAAGGAACCAGTTTTTAAATTACTCTCTCTAAAAAGTCTTTGGACTATCTTACAGTCTCAGAAAGGATTGAGAATATCTACTAGAACACAATTCAGCTACTACAACAGTTGGTATGCCACTACCTATTAAATACTTAGCACTAAGAGCAGCATACCTGAAGTAGATTTATCTCTGGACTTTGCACAGAAAACATTGCAGAATATCATGCCTTCAGTAGTTTTACTGCATCCACATACTGACCTTCTGTTAGCACATGCCACATAAAGGTTTAATAATTTAAGATAGCTTAGAGCAAAGCAAGAGCAATTTTCAAAACCAGTAATAACTAGATGCCAACTTGCTTGTGAAATTACTGTAATAAAAGGCAATGTACTTAGTTGTCATCTGTTAAAATAGCTCCATTCAAAGTAAACTTCCTCACTTGCAATTTACATTCAATTAAAGAGCAGCTTTATGTTTTTTTTCAGTGCTGCACAAAATTCTGATTTGCCCCTATTTATTTTTTAGCCATCTTTACTGTGACTTTTGTTATCAACCACAGCTGCAGAAATGCTTCCTCAAAAACAGCTAAATTTATTAAAACAGATACAAGATAAATCATTGGATAAGACATTGGCAAGTTATAAAAGTAAGGAATTATTTAAATCTAGATGCAACTACACTGTCTTAAAAAAAAAGAAGTAAGGAATAGCCAAGTTAGATTTACAAAGAATTATTTCTTTTATTACCTTGCCCAAAAAAGATATGTTATCTTTTGCTTTGTTAAAATTGTATACATTCTGAAAACAGCACTGCAAGCAATTTGCCTGTATGACAATGCTAGAAAGAGGTGATGTAAGCTTTATTGCCTTGCTCTGAGAAGAAATTGCTGTCCCAAAGTGTAAGTGAACAAGGCAGCCTCAACTGTTATCAGAGAACCCACTCAAAACTCAACAGCCACTATCAATTTTATTATTAATTGCCTCATAATTGCTGAATTGTCCATTTACTTTATCTTAATGGACACCAGACAGCTTCATGAGTCATGTGCAATATTTTGCAAGTATTTATACACTGCACACACTAATTGTGCATTGGTATATTCATGTTTAAATAGAATGTCTCCCAGGACAGTCACTTGAACAGCACATGTACACTTGTCAAACCATACAGTTTGACACCTACATGGGCAGGACTATGAATTTATCCAAAGAGATTTGATTCTGAAAGTGCGGTACAGTGCACAGCACAATAACATCTTCCATTCACAATTACAGCTGTATTTTACAGGCCTTCTGCTGTGAGCTTTGTCAGAGCCCTCCCAGGTCCTGCTGTGCTCCCGTTCCTTCTGTGGGAGAGTCCTTTGAGTGACTCAAGTCACAAGATGACATTTCTTTCTTACAGACCACTTGGTCACAAATTCTAAGACTTGTTTGTGCAACATATGGAGACAAAATTTTGTCTGCTTTTGGAACCT
This sequence comes from Irena cyanogastra, assembly GCA_013397155.1. Classification (NCBI taxonomy): domain Eukaryota; kingdom Metazoa; phylum Chordata; class Aves; order Passeriformes; family Irenidae; genus Irena; species Irena cyanogastra. The sequence continues at coordinate 49,041 of VWZV01007779.1, forward strand.
GTTCTGGAAGACTTGTGACCTGGAGATTTAGTATCCCACTTGGGGGAGGAAAAAGGCATAAGCATGCTAGACTATTATATTTATTCATCTGGAAATTTCTAGGAATGCAGATTAGGTAAAGCTAAAAATAAATAAGATTACTCATATCCAAGAGTAATTGTCCTAATGTAGACAAAATAAATGCAAAGCTCACATAAACAGAAATGAAACAGTGGATACCTCAGTCTAGTGCATGTGTCTAAGATCTAAGCTATGATTCAGAAAACAGCCAAGCAAATGCTTCACAGAACATCTAAATACAGATTCTGTTTCACACTGACACCTCCATCTTTTGTCTGTCTTCAAGACTAGAAGCCACAGAACCCTTTTTCCATGGATTTCCCAGCACCCATCCAAATCCAGGAAACACTAACATTCAAAGCTTCTGTTGCTATATATCCATTGGTCATTAATCCAAGGGGAGAACTGAAAAAAAAATTAAAAACCTAACAAAACAAAACAAACAAAAAATCCACATACACACCAGAAAGTGAACAAACAAGCAAACAAATTCTAACATTCTCTTCTTTCAGACCACATTTTGTTACCTCTCTTTTTTGGAGTGCTTAATGTTCTTGGACTTCAAATTACCTGTTCTTACCATAAATAACTCAGGTTTTGCTGAGTTGTTCAGCTGTTAGGAGGTGTAGATCTTTCAACTAGTCTAGGAAGGCTTAAAATTCAGGAAGGGCTGGGGACATGGCAGGCAGGGACTGGTAGTCACTTCTTAAGTTACCTCTCACTGTGGCATCTCACAGTAACTGCTTCATTTCAATCATACATTACATTAAACATAGTCCAAAAGAACAGCACAATCATTTCTTTCATACAGCACAGGAATTTTTGCCTAGCCACAAAAAAAATCCAGATCCCTGGAATTCAATAACTTTTCTTCATCCAGCTCATTTTCTCTCCTGACCATTAAGTCACTTTTTTTTGAAAAATAAAATGTGATACTGATTTTTCTCTTTTTCTTTAATCAAAGAGTATCTGGATTTACAACATTTCCTCCAGCAGAGGATGCAGGATCCATATTAAAATGCATATACCTCAAAGGCAGTGTGCTACTTAGAAATATACTTTCCTCATGTACCTGGGTACTCAAAGACTTTCTGAGGAAAAAAAAAAGAACATGACCCTGTCTACCATTGGATATCAAAATTTAGTGAGTACATTGCCATATGATAATTCTGAGTACAGGAATTATTATCTTGCCATGAGAACATCAGAGTTAGCAAAAGACTGAAGGATAAATCATCTCTGGAATTTATTTAGTGACTGTGAACTACTTATACTACAATAATCCTTTTACAGAAAGCTACTAACTTGAACTCAAAAGAATTATTCCACTGCCTACTGCTAGCAAGTGGCCATCAGCCTAAGTTAAAGAGTAAAAAATACGACACTTGAAACTAGAGGATAATAAAATGGTACAGCACCCATATATCTGGGTGTCTAAAATATACAAGTAGTGCTATAAAAATAAACCCAAGGATTCCAAGCTTTGTTCTAAGAATCAAGCAAAAGATCAAAGACAGCATTTAGAATGATGAAATAATCTCCTTTCTTGAACTAGAAAACAGCACTATACTACAGAGTCTTAATACCTCCCTTAAAATTTCAGGTAGCTCTAGTAAGAACTCTCAATGAAAAACATACAGCCAAAACCTAGTAATTTACTGCTATGCTAATCTAGAAACCTCAGAGTGATCTGCACTTGCTGACTTTTCTTCAGGGGCACATCAGAACTCCAATCTTTTCAGTCAAGCTTTCATTTTAAATGCATTTAATCCAAACTGGAAAGCTCATTTTTTCATCATTTTTTCCCAAGCACTAACCAGATATAAAAGCCAGTTAAAAGAGCAGCAACGTTATTCTGCTACCCCTACCTTCTCTTGCCATAAATAGCCATGAACTAACTGAAGAGAAATGAAGAGGGATCTCGCCAGCATCACGAGGAGTCACTCACAAACCCATTTTTAAAATTTGACAAAAACCAAGATCACAGAACATGTGCTGAACATCCACTAATACAGAGGCATTAATTATGAGTGCAAAAGCTGCAAAGTAAGCTACTTAAAGCTATGAAAACAACCTCCCATTCCTAATTCTGGCATCTACATTCTGCTTCCTTTCATCTTCTTAAGCAGCACACAAAAACACTCCGGAATTTTATTTCACATAGGAGAATCTCAGCTGACTCTGGCTAATCACATTCTCTACAACTGTTTATGAGAACTGCCATGATACTTATAATATATTGCCATGATGCACAGATGGGATTGTGACTGAAATCTCAATGAAGAAATTCGTAACATTCACTAGTAGATGTTATATCTTCCCTTGCACTTAAACTCATTTTTCTGAGCCAAACTCTTAATTTAAAAATTGTTTTTCTTTTTTCATTTCTCTGTTGTGGAAACTGAGAACATCTAGCAAAATCTTTGTCTAAAACTTTAATAAAGATAAGCAAGGTGAGAATAAGTAGACTTGAACTAGATTCCAAATTGAATTGTATTCTTTACTTCTACTGCAACACTTGATTAGCTTCATCAACAGCTTGACTTCCTGAATTTAATACTTAACAAGCTAATTGATGATGTGCCTCCTCTTCCAGTCCAGGGTTGTCTTCCAGTGCAGACTTTTGTCATCAAGACATTGTAAGAGCTGTGCTTTCATGTCTATTTGGTTTAACCCTCCTCTGCATGTACCTTAGATCAGAAAATGTTACTGGGTAGAAACAAGGTAACTTCTCTACCCAGAACATCATTTCTTACTGACCATCACCCCAGAAAGAAAACTTTGAGCACATCAGCACTCCAAGGGTCGTGGTAAGGCCAGAAAAAGGCTTGCTGCCATCTACCTCCAAAATAGGAAACTTGTCTAGGATAAAAAAGATGTTTTCTTTCATGCCATACATCCTCATCCCAAACACGATGCACACACTAAAGAAGAGCCTGTGTGCCAGGCCAGAAGTAATTGTGTGTCACAATTCTGTGATTTGAAATAGATAATGATTTTATTCCTGTCCTTGCTTGACCCTGAGGATAAGCAGAGTGCAAAAACACTGTGCCTGCCATTCTTGATCTTTTCCAGTACTTGCAGTTGATCAAAGTGCAGTTGATCAAAGCCAAGCCATCTTTTTGTGCCTTATTTGATATGGCCTGCTAACAATCACTCCTGATGCTAAATAAGGTGCACTGAGTAGAAAATGACAGTACGTGTTTCTCTGTAAAAGCTCCATGCTTTTTTTCCCATTCCTATTTGCAGTATGGCATCACTGAAATAGCTGTGAGTACTCAGTATTTTAAGTAGAATAAAACTCTATCTCATCTTTTCACAAAGCTTTTCACTGGTATCACATATGTATGTCCATCTACATGATACAAAAACCCACACAGCATTAAACACAGAGATCCTCTTCCTCTCCTTTCTGTCACTTTCTTTCTTTGCAGTAAGAAGCACTTAGGTCAGGTAAACTCAAAAGTTTGGGATGGCAGACCTTGCAGTAAGTACAAGTTAACATTGTTGGACATAGCAACTCTGTCCCTCTTTATGACACACCATCATCTGATAAAGATCCAAAAGAATTGTCCAAAGAATTTCTTACAAAAATTACTGCATTTTGTTATTTCAGTGAGTTATGACATGCACCTGTAGACAATCCTTAGACTAATGAAAAAAACGCGAAGTATAGAAATAAAAAGCAATAACTTGGCCTTTTTGCTTGAAAGTTTGATTAAGAAAGTTTCCTATTACTGACTTGAAAGTTAAGACAGCTCTGGTTTGTTGTACCAAGAAACCTCTGGTTCCTTTCTGACTCTTCCTTCCTACATGTGGCAAACCTGAAAACATTTTCGGCATTTCATATTCACAGCTGCTGTTAGCTTTCAAAAAGGTTATTAACTAGGCTACTGTAGTGTGAATCAGAGAGCTTACATCTTCAATAGTGCATTTAACTGCCAATCTTCATACTTTTTTAAGGAAGTACCTTGGTAACTTGGCTTATTCATTAACATACATAACACTTATTAAAAGAAATGGGAGGTGTTACCTCTTTCTGCTGGCATGAGAGATGAAATTACTTTTTCCCTACTCCCATGCTGAGAAAATGACAAAGCTGCCAGTTCTCTGTGTTATCTTGCTGCTTACTAATACAAAGTAATTAATGAATTCAGAGTTCCACAGTTGGAGATAGGTGATTTGAATATTCAAAAATCCACCAGCTACAGTTGCATTCCTATCCCAAAATGGCTCCATTCTGTTTTAAAAGCACAGGAAAGCTTTTCAGCTCCGTGAGGAAACACACATTTTCCCTATCCTTTAAACACAGAAGGGTAACTATACATGCAAGACACTTGCATGTGATGATTCCTTCACACAGCCCTTCAGACCAGAGGATAAGGGCTTCACTTTAATCCACAGCAAAGACTATCCTACACATGAAATTAGATAGCAGTTTGCTGGTCAGTGGCACAGAAAACAGATTTTAATAAAACAAGGCATCAGGAGGAGTGATTAATCAGCCATGACTGGATGATTAGATGGGAGTTAATAAGCTCATGATGCAATTTAGCTAGAATGTTGCCTAACTGATGGGTATTTTGCAGACAGCATTTTCCTGAAAAATGAAGTTGTCAACTATTGGAATAGAGGTTGTGAAATTAAATTTTTTCATATTACAGAAACACTTCAGCTTTGAATTCACACACAACGTGTGCAACCAAATGCTTTCATTCTCCTAATAAGGTCTGACATAGATTTATGAGTGCACAAGTCTGAAAAATTCCTAGCCTTAATGTGCTTTACCACAATATTACTGATACTTTGAAATAAAAGATAAATATTGATACTTTAAAATAAAAGATATTTGTTTGATGTCTATTTTCACATGCTGTCCATGAGTTATTTTTGTATCCATTTCAGCACACAACAATTGCAACACAATTGGATTGGGCAGGGGTAGGGGGAGGAAATGGGAGGGTAAGGTAAAGATTATGATATTTGGAAGAAAATACAGACATTCTAGAAGTAATTTTACTAAGGAAGAAAAGAAAATATGGATATTAGTGCCAGTAAGCAGGCAGCATAGTAGTCAATCAGCTCTGTTCCAAAGTCAAGATCTCCTGTTAGTAACAGGAATGAGACAACAGTGTATAGAAACAATTAGTCTCACAAGATGTGGAAAAATGTGCAGCAGATCCAAAAATAACAGTATAAATAAAGGAAATAAAAGCTATCAAAAGAAATTAACCAAAAAAAAAAGAAAAATTGATGCTGAAGAAACAGATATCTGTTTTTAATTGTTGTACTCTAAAATCAGTGCAAAAATCAGTGTCAGGTTTATTTTAGAAAGACAATTAACTTAATAGTAGTCTATTTATTTGGTTATGCCAAGCTGCAGAATAAATGAAACTTTTAGCTAAGCACTTCCTCACAGACTGAAGTCTTCACTTAGACATGAGTCAATGTTTTGTGTTTGCATCATTCCCTTTAATAATCACTTTCACAATCCCATTTTCAAGAAGCTCTTTCAAATTCCAGCTACAGTACAGTTCCCTCATATTTGGCTCTCCGAATCTGACTTCTCGATGAGTCCAGTCTTGCTCTCAGTTTGAAGTGATCCAATAAGCCAAAACAAAACAAGAAACTGATGGAAATGAAAAATCCACCCAGAATTAGGAAGCAAAAGAAAGGAAATTTCCCTTTATGGAATGCAGTTAGACTATAAAAAGGAGATGGTTATGAATCAAAATTTCCTAACTGCTTTAAATGCAAGCAGAATAAGCATGTAAGAAAGAATTTAGAAAATGCTTCCTAGTCTACTATATTTAAACCAACAGCTATATTTGTAGACTTTGAATCCTCAAGAGATTTCCACGTCAAGTTACATGGAAAGCCCCCAGACACTATGCTATCCTATCTACAAAAGGTTTCAAAGAGTGGCATGTATAAAAGACATGGTGAATAAGATGCTAGGGTAAAAAAAGAATGAAGAAGAATAAGATGAGAGAAAAATGTTTTGGCATGTAACAAAATAATTTTTGTATTTCACTGATAAACTATATCAAGCAGAAATTATCAATTTTAACCAGGAAGATCCACAAATCAGTTTATTTCATTAATCTCTTGCTTAAGCTTTTAGATCTTTGTGTTACGGCATTATTTTTCTTTACTTTTTTACATCAAATCAATAAAATCTTGAAGTCATCTATGAAAATTATTTGAATTTCACTGGAAAAAGTTGGAAAAGCTACTGGAATTTCAGAAGAAATCTCAGTAGAAAGCTTATTGCATGCGCTATTTCTCTCAACTCATGTCATGGCATACATGAGTTGAGAAAGGACTCAGCAAACTGGGTAGGGTCAGACATCTGTGCTACAAAAAGGCCGTGCAGTCTCAAAACTCAGCAAGTCTGTGTTTTTCCACGCAAAGCTCCCAGTTCCCTAAAAATAGTTTATTTTATACTTTGCAGCATCTTTGAATACTTAGAGTCACAAGAAGCACTGGAGTTTCATATTGCCTGCAGTAATACCAAGAAAGCATACAGAAAGAGAACTGTGGTCTTCTGGGAAGAGGCAGATGCTGGCTGCTTAATATGTTCCTCTGAAGATCTCCAACAACCCACCAACAAGTTGTTTCTTTAGGACATAAGTTTTTTATTTCCCTAAGTAATGTACCTAAAAAATAGTGACATATGGCTGAGGAGTGAACAAAAAACCCCACCTGAAATTTCTTGGAACAGCCAAAGGATTTAATCAGTTACTGACATTATTAAAATTTGGGCAAATGCACAAATTCTTTTGAAGAAGCCAAGCTATACCCAGTAAATCACTTATATTCTAACAAACAAACACCACCTGGAAATGGAATTTTACAGGAAGACCAAAATGCACGAATGCCCAAATAACTAAAATAGTTTGTTGCCAAATGACCTACATATACACTAGACTATGTCAATTTACCACATTAAATAATCACCATAAGAAAAAACAGGGTTTCCAAATTTGTCACTTCTGCTATTTGCGTACCGTTATCTTGTGACTCATCCCAGTATTTTTTAAAATAGAAATATCTTTCAAAAAAGGTGAGTGTTCTGCATATTTGTCAACAGACTGTCAGCTGTCAAAGGCTGCTTCAGGAGTGGAAGCTGCATGTACCACCATCATTACAAGCACATTCCACTCTATCAGGAGTACAAGCATTAACTACAAAAAACCATATACAGCAATACAGGACTCCCCATACCGAAGCAGATGAAAACAGCCAACATAATTAGAACACAGGTTTACTAGCAGAAGCCTGAATACCCTTTGTTCTTGCCAAGTTTCTTTTCTTTGCTCTGTTTACTTAGCAGTACATCATTTCCATAAAGAAAAATATGATTTGAGCTTCCACCCCTACCACATAAAAAAGGAAATCAATGCCTTATCTATTTATACACAGAGGGAATGACTATTATTTAAAAGACTAAAGGGCAACTAACTGTCAAACTAGTGAATGCTAAAAAGACTGTAGGCTAGGCAGAAGGAGGACACTGCAGGGGAAAGGGAGGACAATCTTCAGAGCTCAGCAACTATCATGTTTGTCAAAAATATTTATGGATCGAGATCAAAAACCTAACCATGTGGAGATAATATCTCCCCTTCTCACTTACCATGTTGACAGTACTCTAAAACACAGCTTTCAATTTTCACTTGAAAAATTAAGGACAGGTGCATACAAAGAAGTCAAGAAGAGCCACAGAGAGCACATTCCCTCCTTTAAAACATAAATGTTCGCATGTGTGCATGCGTGTGAGTATATATACATGTATATTTATTAGGCATGTTTTTGAAGAGGAAGAAGTCAATCCAGGAACACAGCAGGAGCCTTAACTGCTGCTGAGATCCTGCAAACACTCCAAAATGGATCCTGCTGGCATGGGACCCACTCCCCACCACGGCTGCCAGTGGCAGCTTGGCAGGTTGGATGCACAGGATGCTGTGGGCAGGGGCAGCTTCCTTCCCTGTCCCAGAGCCTGCAGTTCTGACTGAACCTTGAGAGAACAAGGCTCTGCTCACAAGAGTGGCCACTCAAACACTAAAAAACTAAAATCCAGGTTTAGGAAAAGCTGAGTGATCCTGACACACACTCAGGCAAGCTCATGGTCTATAGGTGGATGATGCCACCACTCAAAAAGTTAAGTCAGTGTCCCTGTGAAGAGCAGGGGTTCACTGCTCACTTGGGTTACTCTGCTGTGTTCAGGTCCCAGACTCAGCTACAAATAAGGCACCTGAAGGCCAGGGACAGAATCTCACCTCTGCCTACAGAGCTGCTCCCTGCTTCCAACCGCTCTCTGCTTACTTAACACCCCAGTCTTAACCCCCTTCATTTCTTTCACTTTCCTACCCTCCACCCCGAACTCGAGAGTTCTTAACATCCTGATAAGTAATTAAAAATGGTAATTCTCTACAATAAGAGAGAAACAAAGCCTAGGTATGTTAACCTTAGACCTGAAATAGTGTAGCTTTCACACTACGGTAGTATTTAAACACAGGACCAACACACCCACTTGCTTGGAAGGCTCCTGTCTCATTATAATAATTGAAACAAACCATTTGATGACTTTCCAACGAAACATTACAAAACCAGAAACCTTCTTGGTGAATCAACACTACTACAGTCACCAAGGAACAGCTGGGCATCAAAAGAAAGAATTTCTCCACAGATGAATGGTTGTTCCAGGGAGAGGTGAAATAACACCTGTTCTCACTAAACCTATTATTTTTTGCTAAGATATCAGAGTGATGTAGCTCAGTGATGTAGCTAGCATGGATTCAAAATTCCTATTGCCCTGGGGAGATGCAATTACGTACATGCAGATGAATCCTCATGCAGAAACATCCCTATCCAGACCTGCTCAGCAACAGAGTTTATTGATGGCCACCAAGAAATCGTGCACGTTTATCAGCAACTCTGACAGACATACCACAGAAGCAATACAGAGATTAATCCACCCCCTCCCCAAACTCAGTTTCTTCTCATTTCCTGTTCAAGACAGGAGTCCAGTCTGTTCAGTCCTGCTCAGTCTCATTTCTATCCCTTCTTTTAATGCTACCCTTGTCAGTGTTGTTCAAGTGTTACCCCTTTGGGGAGACCATTCACATCCAAACTTAAACAATATGGAAGTCTATGGTGCATAGAGAGCATCATTAGAATCAAAAGCACCCCAAGGTGCCGAACCCTGCAGGATAAGGAGCGTTAGGAACAAACTCACATTACAAAAATCTTGATTGAATTTGAGGATAAGCGTGGTTTGTTGTTTTCTTTAATTACCAAAGAAGGTATTGGTAACTCCTGGAGGTTGAGCACACTGAACACATTTCAAGAGGGAGAATCCCACATGTAATCTTCCAGCTCCAGCTGCTGAGACCCTACGGAGCTGACTGATAGGAGTCTAGTTTCTTGCTACACGGTACTGCAGACAGAAATAATGTTTTCCACACTGCCAGCCTCTGTAGCACTGCTATGCATTTCCTAAACTGATAACATTTTACATCACTCACCAAAATATTCTTTAAATTTGCTATTATAAGTCACTGAGTTAGAAAAAAGGATACTTCCTTTTTTAAATTTTGAATGAACCTAGCCAAATATTTCAGGAAGCTACTCCTGTAAGAAGCCATTACAAGACAAATGGAGATATGGAGAATTATGAGGTCTTTATTGAGTATAAGCAGTCTGTTTAAAAACATCGAATAATTATTACTTCCAATCTCAATACAACTGGACAAAATTAAAAGTTATATTTTATTTAATTTAAGGTCTTCGGCTTTTTTTCTTGGGCTTTGAAATAATTCATCTTACAGCTGTGCACATTGCAACAGAGAACACAATGTTTGAGCATCACTTTATCCAGGCCTTGCCTCAGCTGAGAAATTAATATAAAACTGCACATTGTACAATCAGTAGAATTGTAGCAGACAAGAATCACATATAACCATGAACAATTTAATATCTCAAAATACTTTTGACTAAGCTAAAGTATAAGGGTTTTTGTGTTTCTAAAAAATTATGCTAACCTTTTTTTTAAAAGTTAACAAATTTAAGGCAAACAGAAAAATGTCACTGTTTTATGATGCAGCCTTTCACATGTCCATAACCTTTTCAACATCAAAACTGCCTCATGCAAAACGTAGATGAGAGTATGGTCACTCACTATTTTGTTTCATTCCAGCTTGTTGTGCAACCATTGTACTAAATATTGACTTTAAAAACTCTTCTAAAGACAAAACAATTAAATCTTTTTCATTTTGTGATAGTCACTACCGTAAAGCTAACCTCACAAATATTAATTCAATTTTCACAATACACCAGATGACACATCAATAGATTTAAAGAATCCACTAAAATCAATGTGATACACAAACCAGGGAGGTTAGTCTGAGATGCCTAGGGCCCAATTTCTAGCATTATTTTATGTGTAGCTTTCATCAGCTACGGTTCTCAACACATGCACAAATCAGTCCTGAGGTATGAAGACAAACAAAATCAGAAAAAAATGCAAGTAGAAATCACCTCTTAGCTTATTGATTCCAACTGCTTATCTACACTGGCCTGGTTTAAAAACTCAGTGTGCTACTAGCTTTGTTGAGACATCTGGTAGCATTAACAAAATGAGTGGTTTAGGAGACTCACAGTTTTCATAGGATTGAGCAGCAAAACTGAGACTCTTCAACATTCTAGAACAGCATCTGAATGTGAGGATTTGGTGGGGTTTATCTTTTCATCATTTTGCATAAATAGTCTTTAGTATGTCAATTCCAACTGCTGATAAAAAAAGAAGAGGGGGATTTGGTTCTGAAGGCAAATTTAACTGTATAATTTTCAATTTTGTTCTACTTAAATTCTATCAAAAAAATAAAACAAGCTCTTTCAAGAACTAACTGGGTATCTTTAGTGAAAAGCATCAGTATGTTGCCATACTTTATTTTTATAAAAAGCTATAGCTTATAGGTGGCACAGGGATAATAGCTGTAGAATTGACAGGCAAAAGGCATGAAAACAACCAATCCCCTTCTTTTTTCATCCAAGGTAAAAACCACACAGAGTGTGTTCCTCATTCTAATCTCTCTGCCACTGTTTCTCAGCTGTCTCCTCATGGCAGCTCAATACATAAAAGTGCCAGTTTCAGTGACTTCTACATTGCTTATATTCAGTCAGCAACTTTTTGTTCAAGTAGTCTCACTTTATTTCCTAGGACCACATAGAATCTGAACCAATTCTTGTTTTAATCCTCACTTTCACATTCCACTTGAATGGCAGAGTTGAATTGGCTACAGTTCTCCCTAAGTTCAACTGCAACAGTGCTTGAGTATTCCAAGAACATCATTGCACAGATTTTTCCTTCCATGACCAATGTTCTCCTTCAGATGGGTTAGGAGAACATTCAAAAGTATCAAACAGGAAGAAGTCTGCTTCCAGCTCTGAACCCCCAGCCCTCAGGAGTTGATAGTGGCATGAACAGAGTTTCACTACCAACCAGGAGGACAGGATAGAGCTGCCAAGCACAGCAAACCCTCATGGCATGCAGTGTTAGAATAGCACAGTTGCTGGGCAAAGGAATATTGGGGGAAATGCAGCAAAGTGCACATTGAAGTGTTCAGTAGATAATATAGCAACTATAGATCAATTTGCAGGAAACTAAAGAGGGATTTGACCCTACATTTAAGTTTACCTAAAAGTAAACAAATTTCAAGCATACTAAGGCAACTGAGAGCCATTTTTTTCCCTTGTATAATGAAGCCTAGAAAGACAAATAGCTAAAAAAAAAAACCTTCAAGTTTTTTCAGATAGAAAAAAGAAAACAAATACAGTGTGATTTTCTGAATAAGCACTTAAAATAATTTCAATACAAATTCTAGAGAGTCCAAAGCTCTCCTGATGTATTCTAATTCCTAGTTTATTACGTAATTCAAAAGAGAAATTGTATATACTTCTTATATATTCACCTTCTTGCAACAGGCGACATGCAAAGAAATCCTTACTTATTTCACTAATATATTTTTTTTTCTAGCAAGCCATCAAAAAGCTGACACTTGAAGTGAAAGGACACAAAAGCAGCTGAGAGAAATCCACTGGGTTCCATCGAGGATAAGTGAGTTTGGTGTATCTGTCCTGCCGGAGTCATTAAAACACAATTCCAAAGGAAACACATTACACTCCAAATGCAGATGATTTTTACTAGCCAGCAGTTCATGTAGCATGAAGCCTAGCCATTAGCAAAGGAACTGAATGCTCCAAACACTTCACTGACAAAATTGGAAAAAACAAAAACCAACAAACAAAAAAAACTTACAGGAGTCTCATACTCCTATATACACCTGAACAAAAAAAGCCCATGCATACACCTCGTGTTGGCAGAACAAAGCACAGATCAACAAACAGCAGCTCCAGAAGTTCTCTCCAAAATAGATGTCTCTTACTCTACACCCTCCCAATGATATGAGATTTTCCTGTGGATGTATGGTACAACAGTAGAATTGGAATGGTTTGGCAAGCACCAGTCTTCTAGTAGACCAGAGTGGAGAGAATATTTTACCACTGCTGACAGAAACTAACTAAAGCTGCTGTAAAAGACAATTTATTAACAGAGTTGTCAATCACTCCAATAGGATGGTGCAGTTAAGAACAATTCTCTGTTTGGGATACAAGATCTCCCATCCACACACAGATGTACACCCCACTGGCATGTGAAAGCAAGCCACACACACCTGTATTTATATGTGTCACACACACGCATGTATAAAGTCTATCCATCAGGTAGCACGTGTAAAATACAATCCAGAATCTTCAAATTTCAGTGGTCTCATTTATTACAATTATCATGAAGCACTATAAAAGACATAAGGTGGAAAAATAGCATATTATTTATATAATGAGACTGTTGGATATATTTCAGAAAGTGCAGGCAAACCAAGTGTAACTCAGGGAATAACAAGCATTTCTTTCTTGTTCCAGCCAACATAGATGATAGATGATTTTGTGCTTGTCAACTTACAGGAAAATGTCCTTTAAATGCCAAACTAATTTAATTTCCTGTATCTAGTCACTGTGCACAAAACTGGTTTTATCTCTTTGAAGTAACAAAAGCATTAGAATAGAATGAAAGTTCAAACTAGCCCCTTTTCATATAAATACTGAGAGTAATGGTCTTTGGAATACTGAGATTATCCCATTAGAAAAAAATAATTCATATTGAATCATATGAAAAACCCTCTGAAATATATTTCAAATAATAGTTAGTAGCAATGGGCTTTATGAAGGTTACCTTACACTTAATTTTAATTTGCACACCATCTTGGCAAATTTTTTTCTTAATACCTATTTTTCATGCAGCATGTTTTCTTGAGGACTATTTAAAAAGAAAAGCTTTTCAGACAAAATCTAAATCATTTCTGAACCAACTGAGGCTAAGAAAATACCTGACATTCTTCCATGTCAGATATGTCTGGATACCTTTTCTTCTGGATATCCTTTTCTACAGGGTATACAGCAGGACAAAGGGAAATAATTTTCCTTGTCATAGAAGATGAGACAGGTAGCAGCATACAATGTACAGGTCTGTTGCTTAACTTCTATGAAAAATTAATTTAAATCTCAAAACTGAAAGAAGCCACAAAATTATAAAGCCCTCCCTTGCACCTGAAGCCTGGCAACTTCCTTCCCATGTCCTTTTGACACCTTTTCTCAGTGAAAGAAAGCTGTGCAGAAGGTGCAATAGCACAAGAGCAGTTGATGGTAATGTAAAACAGAAAACTTTGTCTTCCTTTCCTCTTATAGGATATGTAAAGTTAGATCCTTTTCTCCTATCCAATATCCATCACATCTGGAAGAACCATCTAACCCTCTTTCTAATATTGTCCAGAAATCATAGAAGTTACTGAATTCAAGAGCACTAATGGATAGATGGCCAGGCTTCATTTCTTAAGAAAATTAGGAAAAATTTCCCAGAACTGATTTGATTATAGCATTTAATCAGTTTCACAAGAAGAAAGTACTAGATAATAGAGGTCTTGAACCTAGGAAAGGAAGATGTGACTTAAAAAAAATTATAATATTTTTTAAAAAATTTAAAAACCATCAAACTACCCGAAAATATGATCAGAGGAAAAAGAATCAGAAACAAAACCCAGTTCCAAGAGGTTGCAATAACCATTCCTAAATTACTCCAGAAGCTATGGATCCACCTTCCCAGGATCATTCCAACTAATGAGCTTTAGTGAAATACGCGGCACTTGGGTCCAGAGAAGGTTCACAGAAATAACAACAAGGCTAGGAATAGATGGCCTGAATGCTTTTTATGGTCTTAAATGTTTTATAAAAACATAAGGACTTCCATTTTCCTCTTATATCTGCTTTTCTAACAATAAAAAGTTACACTTAAAAACCAAGCCAAAATGATTACAAAATAATACCCAGGCTGTAGGTCACCCTTGTGTAGGACAGTGCACCTGTAATTCTGCTTGCTTAACACACCACAGCCCACACTATGTGATGATACTCCTCATAATACACAATTACTATTCCTTCTCCACAATATTTCTCCCTTTTTCCTTATCTATTTCTGGTTTGTTGTTTTTTGGTTTTTGTTTCTTTCCTGCTAATGAACTGATGAAAGTGATACATGCATATAGCACTCCAGACCCCAGCAAAATTAAAAAATTTACCTGTTTAAAATGAAAAGTGCAAATAATGCTACCTAAGCAATTAAACTAGGTTGTAGTTTTATTTTTGAAACCAAAACCATTCAAGCAAGCTATGAATGTCAAGGGTTTTAATAAATTGTCAGAGCTAACCATACCATTTTATAGGGAAATGATGAAACCCCAGAGCACAAAAACACTACTCAGTGCCTAGCAGAAACAGAGCACTACACACATTCTTTCTTAGGAAATTTCAGTCATTTTCCACTGTTGCCTCTGACACTAGCATTTATCTAGCTCAGGAGAGTCAAGTAGGTATACTCAGACAGATAGATCCCTGATCTCACTAAGTATGGAAATTCTCATTTTGGGATTCTTGCACTAAAAACGTAGGTATTTATTGCAGAGCCAGCCTTGCACATTTAATGCACACTAATTGAGAAGTAGCAGTAAATCCAATAAGTGCACACAGTCATTCTTTTTTAGGCACAAGAAAGCTGCTTATTGTTCTGACTCAAGTCAGCGTGAGATTTTGTTCATATTACTCAACCATTACATTACTGCTAACTTACCTGTTATATAACAAGAATGCCTATTATATAAACATAGCAGTCAAGAGATTACACAACACAAAAGGCAAACCAGCACAAGGAGACCTCTTATAAGCACAGCATCTTAATGATTTCTAATGTAATGAAAAGTAACTGAGGACAGAA
Organism: Irena cyanogastra; assembly: GCA_013397155.1. Taxonomy (NCBI): domain Eukaryota; kingdom Metazoa; phylum Chordata; class Aves; order Passeriformes; family Irenidae; genus Irena; species Irena cyanogastra. The sequence continues at coordinate 64,483 of VWZV01007779.1, forward strand.
AAGACTTCCTTTTGCAGGATTCTTTCCACTGAGGTCATGCTGAAACCAGTTTATAGCAACAACTTCTCAAAAAATTGCTATACTTTCTTCTACTAAATGAAATGAAGCACTGTTATTTTAACAAAAAGAATTGATGCTTCTCCAGGAAGGTAATATTGCTTCAGGTAAGACAAATTACCTCGTATCTTAAAATTCCTTTTAACAGTTACTTCAAACAAATATGAAGCTGCCTATATACGTACCTGCCCTATGACATACAAATATAAAAGCAAAGGCAAAATCTATGTATTTTTCACAGAAACTACATACAGATACCAAATGTCACTTCTATTCATTTATCAGCAAGTGCATATTCAGTCATTTTAGTATCATCATCACTCTTGACTTTCAGAGACTTACTGAAAAGAAAAATATTGACATTGACAACATGACCTTGTCTTCATCTACAAAACATTATTTTCAAGATTTTTCTCTTCTAATATCTACATATTAATATGTGAGAGACACAAGCAGATTCCTAATGCATTTCTACAGAAGCCATCAAAATTTGCAGTAGAAATGTATTTATGATTTACTGAACACCATCTCTCTGTGTTGTACAGCTGTAGCTCTGTATCTTCTGCTAGTGTTGGCATTTAATAGATGCTGAGAGCACTGTAAACTACTCTGTAAACAGCCAAGAGCCACATAATGACCACACTCAGAACTTTGCTTTATCTTTTCTTGCACAGCTCAGAAGACCTTTGAGTACAGAGCACTGTAGACCAGTGCAGCTGCCATCAGTGTTATTTAGGCATGTGCGTAAGTGTCCAGAATTCTGACCTTCATGGTTATGCACAGAAAACATTAGTCATTTTTTCCAGAAAATACCAGATTACCACCAAACGTGGTATGTCTCATCGGTCAGTGTGTCCTACAAAAGTCTTTTTCTACTCACATCTAGCACAGAAAATAGTCCAGAACTAGTGCAAATATTCCACCTAAAACCTCTACAAAGCCCTCTTAAGTCTGCCCTGTTCCCAGCAGAATACCCAAGCTCACCATTGTCTAATCATTCTGCAGAGAGGTTTGTTCATTCTCCAATGTTCTCTGGGTGTGATCTCTGTATTAAAAGCAAATATTATCTTAACACATGGCCCCAGCACTCCGCTAAAGACATTGCAAGAGAAAATCTGCAAGTTGATGTTATAATTTAAAGTTTCAATACTTCATATTCAAAAACTGAATGCTTTTTCATTCACTGCATTCTGCTCTGTAGCATTACCTTATCACATGTTCCCCTATACTTCCTTTAGTTGATGTACCTGCTCACATCTGTTGGAAATAAACAGAAAGAAAATTGCTGCTCTACTTCACACACGAGCCATACACAGTTATCACTGTACTGAGGTTTGGACTGTGATTTTTGACACTATGCGTGTGCGTGTCTGTTCAACAGATTTTTTTTTTTCCCTGTGAATTTGCTTGCTCTCAGTTTCAGTATTCAAAAAGTAAGGGAAGAGGGGTTTAGAAGTACCTATCTGCTTACTCTGGTACCACCTCTCAGATATGCTTCTTATTCTCTTGGGACAAATTCTCACTGGAAGAACACACTCTGGGAACATCCATGGGACTGCTCTCAGACTTCATTTCCCAAAAACCTAAGTTTTGTCTAAGTCCCTGGCATTTCATGGGACTGGCTACTCTGTATTAGTTTGGTTTCTTGAGGCATCCCCATATATATCAGAGGCATGTTTATCTCCTGCCAGCTTTCTTGAGTGATGGACTTATGGTTAATGCCTGCTTCTCTTCTGCCTGTGTAACTCTTATGCCTACAGTCAGTCTTCCCCAAAAATTTACAGGATTTGAGCTAGACTACAGCATTCAAATGAACACTATAAGGTGCATACGGAACATTCAATTACAGCCTAAAAAATCAAATTAATTGCACTGCAGGGAACAGTAATTACACTACAGTGATTTATTTGCAAATAAGTATTTGGTAGTCAAAAAAAAATTCATTCCTATTAGGAATAATAATAATAATTCTTACAGAATTCAAGTAATTCCCATATCCTTCATCTTCCAGATTGCTATTTCTTGCCCACCAAGGCTCAATAATATTTTATCTTCAGCTTAAAGATCTGTCACAGCATATTTTAGCTCAGGACACACAGTTTCATTATTTCCAGACACAAACAGCACAGATCCAAGTAATTTTAAGACCTTTTGACAGTCTCACCCAATACAGTCAGGAATGCTCAGAAAGCTAATTTGTTCAGAAGTGATCAAGCTTTATATGACACATTATGAGATTCTCAAATTAAAGCACCCTTGTAACTCTATACTGACTCATAGCACATTGAAATTGCGAATTTACAACTCTGGCAAGCTTCAGTGGACATTGCAAGTGCTTATAATTTCCAAAAAAAACCCAGACCATTCCTGTAGCAAAGGAGGAAAATTCAGCACAATCATGCTATAAGCATGTGACAGCCATGAAACCTGTGGTACAATAGGAAAAAAGTACTATTTTGCAAGATGAAGAAAGGTGAATATTTAATAACTTACCCCTTCTGCCTTTTCTTCTGTGTTAGCCAGCATTTCCTGGAGGGCCCGTACTGACAGAGACTGCTCCAGCACAAAGGTGCAGATGGACAAATCAGGTGGAACATTCTAGGTAAAAGAGAACCATGAGTAACACATTAGTAACAGGTTTGCTGTGTAGCACTTGCCAGTGGCTCTAATTTGCCTCCCCATCCATGCATCTGAAAGATCTGATACGTCTCTGAGGCCATGAATTCTGCCACATACTGGGCTGCAAAAGTTAAGTTTTAGCCAGTAAAGGGAAGCAGTGCTCTGCTCAGCATATGCAAGCTGACACCTGGGGGTATCAGGTCCTCTCTAAAAAAGAAAGAAACTCTCAATAAAATAAGAAACTAATGAATTTCATCAAGTTCAGCAGAGGATCGCCACGAATGTCAGGGCTAGTGCACTCTCCCTGTGTGTCTGCAGAAAGGAGAGAGATCTTGTGATTCTCTTTAAAAATCTAATGGTGACTACAGGGGAATAGAGGCAGACTCTTCTTGGATGTGCTCCTTGAAAGGAATAGGAGCAGCAATACAAGTTGTACAAAGAAAATCAGAGAAAAAAATTGGGAGTGGAAAGGCTCCTAAGCAAAGCAATGATGGGTCTGCTTGGACATTAGCACATGGAACACGTGTCCCAGACATTACTCTCAGATTGTGAGTAAAACTAAATCCAGTCTTTAGGCTACTGGTAGTTAGCCAGACCACATCCTTATCATGAAGGTCAAGATGAATTTTCATAGCAGAAATACTGGGTACCAAATATCAAGGCCAAGACAGCAGCTTCAAAGCCTTGTAGGGCACTATACTTCACCACAGGTTGCTCTAACTGGGATAAAAAGAGTCTTACAAAAATTATTATTTAACTTGTCATGCTTGAAATAAATATCATTCGAGTATTGAAAAGTTAATTTTTCAGACTATCATAAAAATTCATATATAATTGAAAGAGGTTTGTAATAGCAATGTCTAAGTTACAAAGTACCAAAGTAAAATTAGATTTTATGTAGGGATCTTTTCTTCTGTTAATAGAACATGCAACTCCTACACATCTTTACTTGCCTCCAGAAATTCCGTATTCCTTTTCTATTTTCCTTTCATGTTAGTTGCATATTTTAGTTTAGGAATACTTTTATGGACTGTTGGAATTCAGATTTTTACAACATTATTGCTTTTGCTGCTGAAGCTGTAAAACTGTACACAGTTTGAGTAAGTGTGCAAAGTGAAGAAGCGATTTCCAAGGCCAAATCATAAAAGGTGGTTGCAAAATCTATTTTTATCCCCCCAAAAGTTAGTTAACTCAGAATACCTCACACTCCTACTAGCTCATCATATTGCTGTTCATCCCTACTAAATACAGAAATTCAGGTCTGTTTAATATATAATAGATCTTTCATTATTTTCCAATACCTATATTTCAATGAAATGAATGTAAAATTGTACTTTAGGCTTAAGTTTCAGCCAGATAAAAAAGGTTTTAATAGCATCTTCTTTTGCATGGTTTTTGACTGACTTATGGAATGATACTTAGGCATGGAATATTTTTCAGCCAACTCCTTCAGAATGAAGTCTGTAATTATTAGTCAGTGTTCTTGTCAGCATTTTTCTTTCATAGGCAGTCAGACACTACAACAGTCCTTTTAATGCTAAGACTAGGCCAACAAACAACCAATTAGATGGTCCTCAAAACACCCTTGTAATGTAAATGCTATCACAAGCCCTAACAGTACAAAGCAGGAAAGAGAGTGCTCAAAGATCTCAGGATGCAAGGTGCTGCTTCTACTCAGTTAACACAAGGACAGTTTTCCAGTCTAGAAAGCCTCATAGCCTAACAGTGCAGCTCACCCTCCTACCCATGCTGCCCAGTGAAGACTAACAAATGAGTTGGAACAAAAGGAAAAAAATGCTCCATACATTGTGCTCAGAAATGAGCCAAGGCTACTTTTTCTGCATCTATAAACAAAGTCTCCTTAACAATATTCCCACTATTATTACTGTTATTTTTTGCTGGCAGAACATGTCCCACACATAAAATTTTGGATATATCAAATGTTTTACTACCGAACCTACCCCACTGGTTACATACTTTCCAATATCAAAAATCCTGCATCGTTCCAAACACTGATCAAACCAACAGAACTAGGGCATCTTCTCCTTCATCCATTTCATTCTCCTTTATGCTCAAGATAGTCATGAGCACTTCTTTTCTTACCCATTGAAACTGAGGTATGAAGTTCCAGCAAATATTTTTCAGCTATTCTCATTGCAGGTAAGTAAGGCACACCTCTTGCTGCTAGGGAGTAAAAACAGGAGACCTGTACGAGATCATTCTGCTTTAATTAAGTGAAAGAAGTACTATGTTTTTATAGTCTAGCAAAATGTTAGAGCCAGTTTTTTTTCATGAGGCAAAAGGGAGAGTACATTATCCCACCTCATCTTCGTTGCATGAATGCCTGGGTACTTGGTGGCCCTCAGAGAGAAAAGTTTTTCCCTTAAGAGCTGAGAAAAGATGCACCTACTGATGCTTGCAGGGACCATGTGAATTAGACCTCGCACTCTGGCAGTTCCTCAGCCAGCTCTGCTCTACTGAAGATCCAACAGGCATGACTGCATCAATCCCAGCACATACAACAATCAAAGCATGGAAAAACAGGGGAAATATGCAGACCTGCCAATGTATTTAGCTCAGTTACAGCTCTGCTCATCCCTATACATTTTATTTCAATGCCGATGCTTTTAATGCTACAGATTTAAAGGATGAGGCTTTGGGCCTCAGACACAGACTGATGTTTCCTCTCTTGAACAGCTCCCTCCAAAGATAATAATTCCAAGTAATTTTAAAACTCTCATTTAAATATAACAAAGACTATTCACAGTGTCTTTTCCATCTCTTCAAAGCATAAAACAAAAATGAGGAAAGAAAAACAGAGTCTTTGCCAGACCTCTGATTATCTACCTTATTGTCTCTCATATTACCTCACACACAAACTGAGGATGGCATATACAAAATACAGGTATTCTATGGCAGCCTAACATTCCCTACGGAAAGATATCTTCATGCAAAGTACATAGTATATTTTAATACCCAGCCCAGAGAACAACTGGGCTACAGTGGCTGCAAGGAAAATCTGCAGTGATTTGTTTTCAACATCAGGCTTTTTTGAGGACAGGTGAAATGTGTTGGCAGGCATTTCAGTGACTGCTTTGCTAGATTATGAAAACACTATTAAATAATAAATAGTTTTAAAGAAAATATTTTGCTACATGTCTAACAATCCACCAATGCACTTTTAATAAACACTAAAACCAGCAGGTTTAACTAACAGTTAAATAGCAATACATCTCTATTTTGATAACAGAATACAAACTATAACCCCAAAAATTATCAGCTCAAAAGCAGAGGTCTCATTAGATATAGATAACCATATTGGCAATATTCAAACTTCTTTTCCACAAATTTTCATCATATTTATATTTGCTGCAGTAACTTTTTAAATGAAGACACAGAAAATAATTCATATTCCAAAGCAGGGGTTGGTTTGTTTTGTGACAGAGTATATAATGTCCTTGGACAATCCAGGGAATCTGTATCACTTCAGTGCATATGATCAGTGGAAAATTCTGATAAGCAATGACAGTATTCAATATAATTTATTTTCAGTTCCTTTCTGACACATATGCAAAATCAATCATACTTTAATGGGTTTGAATATAAAATATACTCACTGACTTAAAAGGTAAATAGTAGTAACTCCAGTTTATCTCAGTATTAATTAAAGCATTACTGATTTGGCTGCCAGTTCATGTTGAGATTTACCCTCTTGTAAATTTTTCTTTTTAGAAAATCTACTCAGTCATAATTACAGCCTAATATGTAATTAGTTTGATTTAAAAAACCAGTTATTACATAAATGAATAGAAATTGTATATCGCATTTCAAAGGACATTCAGTATCTCTAGAAGAAAAGCAATAAATTATTATTACCTTTTTCTATTGTTCCTTCATCATGGTTTGTAATAGTCCAATCAGCAAAATTAGACAAGTTAAAATAAATGTAATGGTCATCTGGAAGTTTTAAGGCGTATCCATTACTGAAGTAATTACTGGATTATTTAGAAAATTGGTGAATTCCTTATTTTTCCTGTCATTCTAAACTACATTTATTGTGTACACTAGTTTTCTGTAGTAATACTTGCATATTAAACTATGCTTTACTCAGTGGGAGGCAGATTTGCAAATTAGATAATCATACCCTTTATTAAAAAGGTGTTTTGAGTAAAGCTTTTGTAATATATTTCAAAATAACCCTAACTGCATTCCAACCCACAGGTGAATCATGGGTACTGGACGTATTAATTATGCTCAGTTTCATTTTCTAGAGAATTTCTATTTACGCACTCCAATGAAAGCAAGAGGCTGAGACACAAAACTCAGCACTGCTGTCATTGCTCTGACAGTCACACAGTGCTAACAAGCCACTGTGATGTACAATCTGGTCATATAATCTTGTGAATGTAAACTGAACTTCTGCCTCTCATAAATATTAGTACAAGACTGAAGGATAATAAATTGCATCAGCACACAGAATTCTGCCTCGAAGAATAAGCAGCTTCACCTCAGCTTTACTTGTCTTCCTAGGTACTTGCAAGCTTCTTAGTTATTTTCATGAGCTCGCAGCTATTTTTGTTATTCTTCTAACCAAATTCCCAATCAAATGGACTTGCAGGTATTTAGTTTTTAACTGTATACTGAGAATTCACATGGCAGTGCCTAATCAATCACCTAATTAAGCAGCCTGATGTGAAAAAATGAGATGTGGGTGTTCATAACTTCTTTTAATGCTAGCACATTTACTAGATGCCTAAATTTGAGAATCCAAGTAGGAGGACTCAGAAAATTCATTTTAGTACAGAATTTAAGCAAAAAATCTGTAGTCCTATTCGCAGGAGTAGCCTGAAAGAAACTGAGCCCATCAGCTATTTTCAAGTTACATTTCAATTTATACATCTCTCTAGCTTTCTGGCAGCCCTTTCTATTTAAATGAGATTCTGTCTGGTGACAGTGATGAAACACACTCAATATTACCAAGGAAAAACTTCTACGTCTAGGACTCTACATAGAAGGCCCAACTTTGCTTGTTTTCAAGCTTGCCATCAAAACAACAGACCCAGCACAGAAATATATGGGTCTGACAACCCAAGTCCCATCAGCCAAACAGAAGGAACATATTCATCAAATCCCAAAGCAAAAAAGACAAAGAATGAATTATGAGCCTTACAGTTTCAGTACTGTAGAGAGGAGTGTCAAGCAACACTGACCTCACCCTAGAACTCCTCCAGGAGCAGTGTCAAGCTCCCACGTGTTTACCACAAGCAGACTGTGAAGGTTGCCTGGATGCCTCCTACAGAAAATTTGCTATCAGCTGCTTCTGACTATTTCAGTCTGAAACCACCACTTTCTGTATGAGGCTTTCATAGGACATTCCATCCCGAGCAGTTGTTGTGTTCCTCAAAAGCAGGGAAATTCTCAGCATTCAAAACTTTTTATGTTTCTATACCTAAAACTTGTAATGTCCTCATGTTTTTGGAAGAGCAGTTTGACAAGGGAGTGGCTTTTTGTCACAAGTACACTTTTCACTTTTTCTAGGAAAAACTCCAAAAATCCAGGCATGTTCTACTTCCTGAAAAATGTCATTTCCACATAGTAAAAAGTTTCTTGTTAACATCTGAAAGCTCAAAAGAGTCTTTTTCCCAAAGGAAAACTGTTTCAGGAGATAAAACTTAGAAACTGACAGGAGGACAAAATCGGAACAGGGTAGGGTCTAGAATTTAAAAAAAAAAAAAGAAGAAGAAAAAGAAAAAAAGGAGACAAACACAGGGAAAACCAGCTAGTGGTGGAACTAACTGAGGTCAGATGCAAATACACTGCAATCATTCCATTTCCAAATCTTAAAACACAAGACAGCTCTGTGTCCCTCAGTGGTTCTCCTGAATTGTGTTAGTTGCCTATTGATCTGCTTGTTAAACTGACCTAAACAACTGACTGGTTTAATTTTCATAAAAATACTCTCTCTGGTCACATATATGAAGTTTGACCAACTTGCCCATATCTCTGAGTGCAGAAGTCTCCCATAAGAGAAGCATTACATTTGATAAAACCTGCAGTGGAAAAAACCTTGGTACACTAAGCATACTTTCTGTTGATACATCAAACACTCTTCTACAGCAGTTTTTGTCTGATTACAGGGAGTTACTAGCTTTTATCCCCTATGAGTTTGCACAGCAGTGAAGATAAAACTTTTTCCCCACTTTCATTTTCATAGTGAAATGTCATCTGCTGATCACTGTGTAACAGAGCTCACTGGCAAAGAAAATTGTGTGTGCCTGAAACATCATCTCTACAAACTTGAAGGAGTAGAAGGAAACTGCTTGGGGTTTTTCCTTCTCACAGTCTTCTTCAAAAATCCATAAGAAACCTACTTCTACTTAAGATGTTCTTAAGTACAATTACAGTATTTTCCTTTATGCTGAAAACAGTTTCAAAGTTTCATCTTACAATTTTTCAGTTTTTGCTCTTTGGAAATAGCTTTGATCCTGAAATCTCTCAAAGGTCTTGAGGCCATTATTAACAGAGCAGACTATCTTAATCACTTGGAAGCTGTAATTCCTGGTATGGTATTTATTTCTGTATAGATTAAGGGCTGCATACATTCCATCTTTAAATGGATAAGAGGCTTTTTCCTCTTACTCTCCATCTATTCCCTCTAGACTCCTTTCTAACCTAAGGACATAAGTCCCACATATCTACATTACTGAGAGCTGTTTCCTTTTTATCTCCTTTTTGAAAATTTAAAACTCTTAGCAACAGATAAAAGTGATATTAGGTAAAGAGCCATACAACTACACTGCAGCACTGATGGATAAACTTGGTCAATCAGTTCATTCCCCATCACAACATTTGCTGCTGTAGCCAGAAGCTTAGATTAACTTAATTAATAGTGTATCACCCTAATGCAGTGATAATGTGTTCATTTTTAAGGTAATTAGGAAAATTCCACGCTGATTAATAAAATAAGAAAAGCTCATTGGATCAACAGTGCTACAGAGGGATGCTACACATCCAAATTAAAAAAAATATGGTTTGTTTCTCTTCATATTAATCCTGAAAATTCTATCTCATTATGATAATCTTATGTGTATAATTCAAAACGTTATTGTTCCCTTTTATTCTTAGAGATTATGTTGTATTTGTAGCTACTGCAATGAGTGGTGGAAAAATCTAGAATGATTATTATCATGGGAGGGTATTGTTCCTTTAGAACCTGGAAAGAAGCAGCTACCCTTTGATTCTTCCAGCACCAGCAAAATGACCTTTATAAAACACTGCTTTGTCCCTCTCTGAAAAACATAGCAGATACCCAAAAGGAAAATCTTCCTAATCCCTGACCAGATTTGATACAGACCATACACATTACAACAGCCATATTTCTAAGTAGCAACCCTGTAACCTTTCAGGATCAAACGAACAGGGCAGGCATGCACATGTTTTGTGCCTGTAACAAGTGACACAGCCTGACCTGTGTCAGTGGAAGTTCTTGCCCTTGCATAATAACCAATAGGACATTATTTGCCAAGATTCTGACTGTTAAATTTAACCCCTATTTGAAATCTTCACAGTAGAATTTTCACACATAAAAATGACATCCAAACAAATATAAATACTAATCTTTCCAGAATACCAGCTCCTATGAGCAATTCATCTACACTGAAATAAACATGAAACACTGTGTCTAAGAAAAGTAAAATCTGCTTATTTATCTCATAAATTATCAACTAAAATCATAACAGACATCTAATTTTAACTTTTAAGGATTTTGTTGTAAGTTTTCAACTATTATATTTTCCATTGTATGTTGTTGAAATCTCTGGTCATCCTGTGTACCTAAGAAAATCAAATATTGCTGAATGAGGCACTGGGAGTTCATGCCCTGAGTCACCCCTGACTTGCCCTTAAATGAAGAAAAGGAGATACATCATCAGATCTCTCCTGGGCAAGACATTTTAAAATTATATTTAAAAAAAAATACATTACCTTGGAAGATATATACATCCACTTCTAATGTAGAGCAAATCAGTCAGAATCATATATTGAAAGTTTTTCAGTAAAAAAAAAAATATATCTATATTTAATGATGAAGTTCTTGTAGTTCAAGAGAAACTCTACTAGGTAATTTAGATCAGGGACAGAAGGATTTGAAGAGTCCTAAAATCAAGGACTGCCTGCCAGGAAACTTCCAGAGATTCAAGGACTTATACTGACAAGGTTCCACTGCGGATAAAAAGTGCAATAATACTTTCAGGAATAAATATTTGTTTGGAAAAAAAAAAAAAAGCTAAACATGTATACTTAGCATACTTAGCAACTGTGGCTTATTTACCAATGTCTAAGTATATAAAGCCCCTGCTTGCCTGGGAATGGCACTACATTTGAACATCCACTGTATGATGTGAAAAATAAACACCTGTTTTAGTGTACAGCCTTATTAACTACAAAATCAAAAAGAATAATCGCAAGGGTAATTTGTTCTTAATATTCAATTTTTGTTCTTTCTTGGTTTAGGGTGCCCAAATATTGCTACTAAGCTGTTAAGATAAAACCAAGTGCTGCTTTAAATAACTCTTTTCTTATCATTCAGTAACACACAGAACAAAAAGCTTCCACAAAGTACTGTCTAGACAGAAATACCCACATGCATTTCCCACCTGCCTCAGAAGTGAATTATGCAAGAGGCAATAAAGCAAGAGGCTTAAAACTTTCAAGATGGTAAAGACAGTTTCAAGGACCTAAACAACCTGTGGACTTTTTTCCTGCTACCTTTGAACACATGTTCAGGGGGGAGTATAATGAGGAGGGAGTATAACAAGTTCACAGTCCAACCACTCCTACATGACAGTATGGCATTCATTTATATCATTGACCAACCTGGAGTTTCCTTCTTTACCACAAAGTCAAGATCTTCCTTTTCAAAATTTCACATTCTGACATCAGATAACAAGATAATAACTACAGAACTTTTCAGACACCCATTATGCACAAGCACGTATCATTTTTCAGATAGTTCTAATTTTAATTTGCCAATACCTTAACTTTCAACTAACCAGGCAAAGACGTTTTATTCCCCTCTTCAGGTGTCTGTCCGCGTTGGAGTTTAAAGCAACCTTTCAATTGTCTGGTATTGGTTTATTTTTTAGAAAACAGACCAAAAAGAAATCCACATAATTGTAAGTTCTTCAAAATAACCAAAATTCTTTTTCATTAATTCTTCTAAGAAATTCTCCTCGTCTACAGAGAGAAAATTCTAGTAAGAATTATGCAGACACTTACGTGTATTGCCTCCATGATAAATTAGCCAGAAACACAGAAAACAAAAAGGAATTATTTTGTCAATTTGAGCTAATGAAGACTTACATAGTCATTAATCTAAATGCATCTTCAAATGTATCAGCCCAAAGAGGCTTAATTTATTGTTAGTGTACTTCAGACCAAATCAATATCAAAGCTTATTAAGCTTTATTCTTAAAACAGCTAATCAAACTAGGCACGTTTCTTATTTAAAAAAAAGACCTTATTGCAATTTGACTTAATTTCTATGGGCCTTTTTATTTGCTAATACTCAATCAACTCACATACGCTAAAAAGATAAATTCTGTATTACTGGGCTTTCCAATATATTGGATAATGGGCACTCAAATGCTTTCTTGGAAGGTCAGTTCATATTTCTTATTGCACTGAGCAGAACATCTGTTTGCTTTCTGGGACCTCTGTCCAACCTTCTCATGCAAGTCCTGTGCTAGGTCTGGTTCTTTTTCTCTCACAGTACTCAAAATCTGCAGAGTTTTGCAATTTTCCTTCATACAGAAATTGCTTGTTCCTGCTGTTTCTTTTAAAGATCAATACATACCTTGGTGTTTAAAGCATTTTAAACTGTCAAAACTAATTCATCTTACATTATCCAAAGTCATGTTAACAACTGTTGATTTTGATTTGCATTTCTGTCAATTATTTCTTTATTGCCAGCTGCAAACATTGTACTGTACAAATATAACTGGTCAATACTCGGAGAAACACCAAGAAAACCTGAAATTCATAACTCCCTGTTATCATTAAAAGACATTTAGATGTGGAATAGAAGAAGAGTTTACAGTATTGTTAAGGGAAGACTGTATCAGATGTTTGAAATCAGCCTGGTGACATTGGTTTCCTGTTCTTTTTTAATCACATGTAAAAAATCAGCGCTCATGAAAAGGCAACATTTTTGTGGATGGTGTCTTCATATTGTAAATATGTCAAGACAAGAGTACAAATACCAGGAGGATGGAATAAACTTTCCACTCCTAAATACTTTCTTTATCTCCAGTAGGGAAGAAAAAGAGAACTCGGAGTTAAAGCTAAAAACATCCATTAGCATTATTCACATATGCACGTCCATCTCTATTATCTACAGGTTTCAAACAAACAGCAAACATTCAGCAATTATTCAAAAACAAACTCTCAGGAAAAGCAACCTGAACTGTGATCTTGCGCATTTATGCATAATCTTTAAGAGCATAATAACTTCTTTTAGCATCTGGCCTGTGTTTTTTAATGCAAAATAAAGCAACTGTTCTTTTGTTTGTGAAAACAGAAAAAGTTAATTTTGTATATGTATGTGGTAACCCAACAGTCAGCACTAGGAAAGTTACTAAAGCAACTTGCATTTGGGTTTAAAACGCAGGGTCACAAAGCACACATCTTCAAACTCCAAACTTACCCAACTTCCCTCATCCAATTTAGACTATTTATAAACTAATATTCTCAATTTAATGCTGAAAATATTCTTGTTATGATAGCAAGTTACAGCATTCTTCAGCTGCTACAAAAGCACAAATAATCTTCTTCCTTTTTTATGGGGAACTAACCAGGAGGTAAAGTCTAAAATCTTGAAAATCACAACCCAAAAGGTCTGTTACAAAAAGTCTTAAGAAATAAACAAAAAAATATTTGATACTCTTTTTTTTCTGTTTTGTTTTAGATATGATCAGTATTAGATACCTCAAATAAACACAAATTCACTCATTAACAGGCCACATTTCCTTGTCCTAATTTCTGAGAGCCCATTGGGCTAGGATTATCCATTGGAGTCTGCTGAACCAGATTTAGCCTAACAGTTCTCAAAAATACTGAGTACAAAGTAATAATACCATCACTTGAAGTGGTAAGAAGGGGTACAAAGCTAATGTGAAACTGCTGATTTAGACAAACATTCATCTAAAAGGCTTAAAGTAAATATTTATACTTCTATGTGTTCTTAGCTTGAAACACAGACTTAGGCATGTTTTTTTCAGGTTTTCAGATGTGCAGCTACATATCAGTCTAATTAAAATTCAAATGACTGCTTTTTAACTACTCTGCATGTACTAATGAAGTACATTTCACTCTAAACCCTTCAGAGGAAATATTTAAAATGCTGAGCTCCAGGGGACTTGGCAGAACATGGCAGCTGTGTAACCTCGTGATGTTCAGTTTCCCAGGGTAAGGCAGCAAGCCTGAAGCTTCTGGGGTGTGCTTGCACTGAAAAGCCAGCAGCTCTAATATGCATCAGACATGAATGTACCCAAATAAGAACTCCTACCTCAAAATATTTTGGATTTCCTCTATATATCACTTATTTATCTTTCGAAGACTTTCTTATTGTATATTTTAATACAGTTAGTGCATTTGGTGAAGACAAGTAATCTGTCTGCAGTCCTTAACATACAGTCTCAAGATTATTAAAGAGTCACAAGACTTGTATATTGAATGGGGAAAAAGACAAATCCAACCATCAAAACCCATCAACTGTGCACTTGGATGAGGGCACTGCTTTGAACAGACTGTTCAAAATGCAAATAGATAAAGAGATGATGCAATGATAGCAACTTTCCTTTTTATTAGGAACTGCACTAAAAATACTAGGACTCAGAAAATAAATCACAGCAAACTGGCAGGTTTTTAGAAGTGTCTAAAAACTTGCCAAGCCAATTACAGGACTGTACACCAGATATCTGACTTTGTTCAACCACAGTGTTTGTGTTACAGCCATATCTCAGACAAGATTTTTCAGCACAATATCTGCTCCTTTTTACATTTTAATCTTTAAGTAATGAAATGCCTAAACAGTTACTGGGATATACAGCTATAAAGGAAAACTGATTTAATGGGGTTTTTCCTGTTTTCTTCACTTATTTTAGATCAGAAGTGGAATTCCTACATCTGTTCTACAAAAAAAACCTATTCAAACGCAAACAAACACCAAAAAAACTACAAAAAAGCTACAAAAACAAAGAAAAAAAACCCCAAACAGACACATCATATGTGGGTTTGTAAACATTTAGGGTTTGTTTTTAACATCCATTTAGATAACAAAGCAAGTTGCAGACCACATACTTGACTAGAGAAATTACAGCTCACATTTTGTTCATTAAATTTCATAAATTATATAACTTTGGGCTAAGTTTCTTGAATGGATGGCCTATGTCACTAATAGTGTGAAACTACTCATTAATATTAAAAAGATGAGATGTTGAAGTTTTTCTTGCATTGTTCAGTTGATAGCAGACATGATGCATGCATAGATATCATATGTATGTTACATGTCATTGACTCTACCAGAATATTTAGGAATTCAGAACTTTCCTTTGGAGGTTTTTTCACAGATGCTTTATCACTTACAGTGTTACATATTTCTAAAATACATTTTGACAAGAAAATCCCAAGTATGCAATACATTTAAAGTTTTATTATAAAACTCCACGGGTTCTAAACAACTAGTATTAAGCAGGGTTATCCCCAAAAACAGAGAACTGGCCTATAATAATGTCTTATTTTTAAAAGTATTAAGTAAGTGAGCAAGATTTAAAAATAAATTCTTTCCCATTCATGAATGTACAGTTTGAAGATAGGAAGAGCTTTAATTTCATATTTTGTAGCAAATGATGCCTTATTAAGCTAAAACTCAACGTGTATCTCTGGCAAAACTAGATTTGAATATAACTACCAATTTAAAGATAAGAAATAATCCATTCCTGTGTGAATTTAAAACTTCAAATATCTGCTTCAACAGGAGATATAATGAAAAATAAAAATACTAAGGTTTCACAGATTGGATCTATTATTATTACACCATTTAGTCTGTGGTGACCTGCTTGATACCACACATTTTGTTTCCTTTTTAAAAACTACCTGAGTTACAGGTGACAGTACGAATATGCTAAACTGTATTGTTATTCCTAGTAACAATGCCCAGAATTTTCAGCTGCTATAAAGCCATATTTCTACTGCTGCTTTACAGCCATGAAGATCTGACAGTGTTTTTCATAGTCCAAATGTTTCACATTAATTTTAAATTATTTAATTCTCATCTCGATAAACATTTATGTTGGTTTCTGGGATTAATTGCAAGGATCACAATCAGGTCTGATGAATATAACTACCAATCTGCATTTAGGCTCAAAATTTATACAATATTTACAACAAGTAAAAACTGATTTGGATATACATCAATAATAAAGGTAATATTTAAAAATTTGTAAACCCTATGCTGCATAAAACTACATATGTTGTAGTTTTTACAACTACATATGATGTAAAACACACTATTCTTATTTACATTATTTCTGCAGAGCATTTTACTAGGAAAGAATGATTCACAGAACAAAAACCTGTCTGATCTACATTTACAAAGACTTCATCTACCCGTGTCTAATGTCAAGTAGGCCAAGTAATGTGTAAGTGCTCAGAGATTCTCTTCATTTAAATTAT
This sequence comes from Irena cyanogastra, assembly GCA_013397155.1. Lineage (NCBI taxonomy): Eukaryota > Metazoa > Chordata > Aves > Passeriformes > Irenidae > Irena > Irena cyanogastra. Next base: position 80,890 of record VWZV01007779.1, read on the forward strand.
TGAAATCAACAGTGTTAGTCAAAGTCTGGTAAATGGAGTCCTCTGAACATAAGATTACATAAGAGTAAGTGCCATCTTTACCATTAAATGGGAGTAATCATTTTGGCAATATGACACAAAAGCAATTAAAATGGGCCTGGAGGTGCAGCTACAAAGCCCTGACAAAATGTTTGACCTATTTTAAAAGGATGAAGTGGAAACACATGTACAGAAATGAACCACAGCAACTACATTAAAAAAAAATTCCAACCACCTTACTAAATGGCATATTCACAGAATGACCCAATGTAAACCCAAGCAAACAACACTGATCTAATTCCTCAGTGTGAATCAATTTTTTAAAAACTCACTGTTTCACTACGTCAGTAACTGCTCAAAAAGCATCTACTTGTATCCACAGGTTAATGGACACCACGTAGTTTTTTATCTATTTGGACTTACACAATCAAAAACTGTGCACAATGCAGATACTGTTTCTCAGCTGTCAGCAAGAGTTTCAGACTCAGTCTCTCTGGAGACAGATAATTTGTCTTGGCCACTGAGAATATGTTTGCTGTAAAAGACAAAAAAAGCAGGCAACCCTTGCCTTCAGATCTTACACTCTGGAAGACAGAAGAAAAGAGTTTTTCTCCCAGAGGCAATCAGGGTATGGGAGTTCAGGCCTATGTCCCACCATTCAGGATGACACCCTTCTCCAGACACATCCATACATAATTTGACTGCTGGCATGGAAACAGTTCACATAAATACTTTAAAAAACATACTTTCATGTAGCTTTGTCTGTGTCAGGTATAACCTTCTCCAGTCCCCTTTCCCCATTCTCCTCTTCCCTTTAAGCACAGCCACCCATCCAGCTCCAGCTAATTTATCTGACCAAAAAAAAAGGGCAAAGATAAAAATCAAATTATTTGTATTTGTCAGCACAAGAAGCAATATGTCATTCTTACCATCAGACTTTATTTTCTACTCCCTTACAAACAGTAGCAGCTAGGGGCCAACAAGCAACAGAGCATCACTGACATACTCTGGATACTGGAGTCAGAATTCCCAACCAACTGGCCTACACCAGTCTAGCACCAAATCTGAAGAACATTTCTGCTCTGAAACAGGACGGACTCTTCAAAAGTAAAATGCAAAATAATTTATAAATGTCATATTTCCATACTAAATACCTCCTTAACTTTACAAATGGAATTATCAGTTTCTGGACTCTGCTCTCAGCACTGTAACTTACTACATGTAAAAAGATCAAACCACAGGATCACACACTGCACTGCTGTCTTCAAAATGTTAAAGGGGGGGAAACAAAACCACAAAAACCAACTTGAGAGGTCTTTTTAGACTTTTAAAAACCCTCACTATGTTATTCTCCCCTCTCTCAAGTCCAAATTACAGAGACTTCAAGAGGGAAAAAAACCCCACACATAGGTTTTACCAGTACTTTTTAATGATATAAAGTAGGTCCATACCTCAGGACATAATGAAATTAATATGAGTTTACCACCTGCCACAAAACAGGAAAAAAACCTCAAACCCTTATGCCATGTAGAAAAGCAAAACTTAGCTTTCAATGTTCTGCTGTGCAGTGGTTCACAAGGGATCAAGACCACCTCTGTGACTGACCCAGAGCTGAGTATTTTTCATTCTGCACTATGGACAGGAACAGTTTCCAGAAGCTGTTAAACACAGCTCCACCTTGTTTGCTTTCAGCAATCCATGCATTATTTAAGTCTAAAGAAAAATTACTTCACTAGCAAGACAACATTATCCTTAAATGAATGGACTTCCTCATATTACCAATCTGTTTGTACACAGAAAACAACAACTAACATTCAAATGTAAAGAAACAGATTTCACTGATCTTAGATAAGTTAATTTATGTTTCAATAAAAGGCGTGAATTTAAAGGTACAGCAAACAATGATGAAACAAAATTACCTATAGATGATTGCCAAAAAGGAAATTAACAGGTGTGGTGGTTTTGGCAGGAGTAGAGTTAATCTTCTGCCCAGTGGCTGGTGTGGGGCTGTGTTTTGGTTTTGTGCTGAACACAGGGTTGATAATACAGAGATGTTTCTGTTATTGCTGAGCAGAGCATGCACAGAACCAAGGCCTTTTCTGCTTTCTCACTTTCACCCTTCTGATTCAACACTGATCCCGCTGGGGGAGTGAGTGAAGACTCTCTGTGGGGCTTGGCTGCTGGCTGGGGTTAAACCATGACAATGAGACTTTTGTTTGGTTTTTTTCTGACAGCCATTCCGTATTTTCGTATTATTATTTATGAAAGAAAAATTCATGCTATAGATTTGACAAAACTTGCTGAAGAAATAATTGCATGAGATAAGGAAAGTAGGCATTTCAAATTTTGTCTTCAGCACATCGTCTTTGGGTTTTGTTATTTTTGCTGCTGCAACTTTCTCAACACTAAAAATTATTGCTGGTTTATAAATCTAATATTGTTATACATTTGGCACTTCCAACCTATTCCTAGAACAAGATCTGTTTTGAGACAGATTTGCTTTGAAATTGGTAAAGATTGAAATAGAAACATATTTTCTTGAGCTACTATACCTCTATAGATGAGGTAGTCATGAGTTTATCTTGGGGAAGCCTATATGTTTATATTCAAGACTGTCTCTTACTAGTAAAATTACACATAATTTAGACCTTAATTTAGACCATAATTTACCTGTTACCTTGCTCTTCAAGACATGGGGTCAGTTTGCAGCCTTGCACTAAGCCCAGGCCTTTTCTGGTTCTCAACCCCCTCCACCAGCAAGCAGGCCAGAGGTGACAAGGAGTTGTGAGGGGACATCGCTGGGACAGCTGAACAACAAACCCAAGGGATATTCCAAACCATATGACCTTGTGCTCATCAGGAGGGATGAAAAAGGAAGCAGGGGGCAATCAGAATGACAGCATGTGTCTTCACAAGCCACCATGAAGCATGATGAGGCCTGGCTTTCCTCGGGATGAACACCTGCCTGCTCACGGGAACAGGTGAGTGAACTCGTGTTTTACTTTGCCTATACGTGCATCTTTTGCCTTATCTCCCAGTGTTATTGCTGCACAGAGATAAGAATTAATAGTCAGCAGTTAGCAAATTATTCTATCAAGATATATCTTCAATTTGACCATTACTTAAGTAGTGTGAATTGTTTAGTGATCCTGGGGCAGGAAAGTGCACACAAAAAAGTTGTGCTAATAAAACATCAGCTACACCGTAATAACACACATCCTAAAAGATACAGGAGAAAAGCATGGCATAGTAACAAGCATTCTAAAAATGCAAGTCCAGGATGATAGCTGAAGTTGTTTGGCCTATAACTGGTGCTTGGGTTTGCATCCCATCCTTGATGGGATCATCTGATCTGTAAATCAGACACCCCACTACTGTTTGCAATGAAGTGCATCACAATCCCACTCTAACTGGAAAACAGCCTCTAAGACATGCATTTTAACAGGATTAAGAATTTTCTTTAACAGGCTCAAGAACTCTGTTGGAACTATTTTCAAATAATCACACTTCTTTGAACATTTCCTATGTGCTTTCTTATATAATGCAATAGTAACATGGGTACAGACATGAGAAATAAAAAAAATTATTTACTCTTATTTATACTCAACTTTTCTTTAAGGATTTGATAATTTTATGGCTCCCTCAGTATTTATATCTACGAATGACTTCAGATGAGTTCATCCTAGCAACTGCCAGCCCTTAAAAATTAAAACCCAGATGAGGCTTTCTTTTGTTTGTTTTTGTTAACCCCAAGCTCATGAAGAATGAGCAGAATACAGACTGTTTCATAAATCAAGGAGAAAAGGCAGCATCAGCAAACAAGCATACAAAACTGATATGAAACCTACACTGTAAAAACAGGAATATTCAGGAGTTTCGCATGGGGAGAGAGAGACTGTAGATCTAATATCCAAACTTACTCAATGGTGACAAATTCATTAAATAAATTTTTCAGGCCTCACAGGCAACTAGAACTACAACCACTTCTATCCCAGCCCATTTTTATTGTTAAAAAGATTCATTTAAAACAGAGAAGCATGAATTACTTCATCAAGATCACTGCTATTATAATGAATCATTAATATCCTAGTGAAAAATTTATTATTATGAATAATGCATTCAAAATGATGAGACAGAAAATGAAGCATTACTCTGTGAAGTATCAGAGAAAATCAAAGTGATGTTATGAAAGCTGGAAAGATAACCATCATTTTTTGTTCTAAATCTTTCTAGATGTCTTTCCAGATGCTTTACCTTTATTATATTTTCTTATCAAGTATTTATATTTTAACTAAAGCAAAAACAAATATATTAAACAATATTCTTCTCTTTCTATGAATAAAATGTCCAAGTATATCCATTACTTTGTCCACAAAATTAGTTCTGCCCTCAGGAGGCCCATTTTTGTCTTCATAACATTTATTTGAGCATATGTGATTGTGAAACAAAATCCCTTCTTTGCAATAAACAGCAAAGTTATTTTTTACAAACTATCTACTGCAGATAAACGAGAGTTAGAGGAGGCTTAGATAAAATGTGTTAGATAAGGTAATTTTGATACTTGCACTATGCTCAGATAGGGAATCAGGTCTCAAAGTAATAATCATTTCAACATAGATGCCACAGAATAAAAGCTTACCACAAATATAGTAATTGTTCTCTTTTCTGTGGAGTTAGAATCAGAGCAATCAACTTGTCTTTCGAGTTGCAGTACACAAAATTGCTCTGTGGCTTACTACAACTGAGTTCAGACAAGCAAAATAACAAGCATATTATTTGGGGTGGTCTTCTGCAGCTAAGTAGTTTTCAAGCGACCCAAAACAGAAAACACCACACTAGAGTCCAGCCAAAGGACAAAGGAACAATTAATCTTTGAATGGGCATTAAATACTTCTTATATTATTGACAGATTTGATTTGTCCTTTCTCCTTGACAGATTTGAGTCTATAACATCAAAGCAAGCAATGTTACAACTATCCTTGTTGTGAGATGAAATGACAATTAAAACAATCAGTGGTACCTTAGAATTAGATGTGGATTCCAAAAAGCAAAGCCTGTTGCCAAATCCTTCTGCAGCAAGACACAATTTCTGTTGCTCCTTGTGAACAGTTGCAGTGCACTGCAGAACCACTTCATCATCCTACCAAAAAAAAAAGGCAAAAAGAAAACTAGGGTTATGTTTCTGACCCAAGAAGACCTATGGAAGCTTTAAGAAAATCACCGTTAAATGCACAAACTATTTTCCCTGAACAAAAGCAGAATCAAACCCCAGCATATTTTTTATTTTGAATTGTAAATGTGAGCAAAGCAATTAAAATAATTATAACAACTGCATATGTGCTTTTTCTGCTTGCCTATCCTGGTAATAAAAGTCAGAGAAGGAGTTTTATTTTAACTACACATGAAGTACATAGGAATTAGTATTTCCTTCATAGGTCAGTCATACAATGCAAAGAAATAGCAAAGCTTAAAATCAATTAATTGATGGGTACCATATGCATTTGAATTAACTTGTTTGTGTATATACTGTATATATATGTATATATGTGTATATACATATTCTAGTAAGTGCAACTTGCTTAGAAGGTTGTAAAGAAATAAGTAAACAAAAGAAAAAAATATATTTTTCCTATCTTCAGAGTCATTTAGTATATATAGTTCATAAATTAGTGTTTTTGCAGTAAGTTGAAAAGTATAATCTTGTGTAAATAATGGATTTTTCTTCCAAAAATCTCATGTGTACTCACTGCTGCTCCTTATAAAAGCTGTGGAGAGAACTACCCACTGTTTCTTAACAGGAGGTGTGGTGACTTGCTGAGACTTTTGCAAGCAAGGAAGACTTTGTGATAGAAGATCACAATAAAAGTATGATGACTAAGCAGAGTGCTGAAGCTTATCAGAGAAAGTACTACCACTATCTTATACTGAGTTTAACAGACTTCATGAACTTGCCAATTTAGTGCTCTGTGCTTCTCCTAATGTGCGAGCATATAAAGACAGGCAGGAAATACTCAGAATTAAAAGGGAAAATGAGTTATCAGGACAGCTGTCCCACAGCTCTGCTCAGTATTTCAGGGAAAGGAGGGACTAGGAGCACCCAATGATATCTTGCACACAGCAAAGCAAACAGTGTGTTCCAGTCCTTAATATGTGTTAACTAAAATTTTACAGGACTAATTCTGTGTAGTAATAGTTAAAGATCTTATCAACAAGCCCCAAAAAATAGAGGCAGACCCTTCTTTAAATCATAGTTCTTCTAAGTAACACAATTAGCAACTGGAGAATCTCTGTAGAAAAATGTTAAAGAAAGAAAATTTTGTTGCAATGAGTATCTTTTCTAGCAAAGATTTTCTGTTTTAGAACAGAAAAAATAGCATCTTCCTATGCATTCTGCCAATTAATTTGTTTCCAGTAATAAATTTCAAATGAATGACTATGAAGAGGCCATATTGAAGACTGTAAATAAAATTTGATAAATAGAACAATAAAACTACAGGATGAAGCACGCAACTGGAAGCAGAACTGGCTGAGACTCCAAAAATGCATGCATTAAAGCATGAATGTTCACCAAAGAAGTTGTTCTTACAAGCAGTTTGTTATAGAGGGTCATTCAGAAAAGTTCATCAAATTAATTTAATGTCAGAATTTAAATTGAACTGAATAACTTGAAGCCACCCATAAACACTTATTCTGAATTAAGCTAGCATTTGGTTCCATTTACTTCACTCAAACAATTAAACAAGACTAAATTAAATTGTGTCTCAATCTGAAAAGAGCAGGAGTTTACATAGGGTTTAATCGGACACTTAAAAAATTAATTCCTGTTACCCCTTTCTAATTGTCCCCACAGGGAAAAGGTAAGTGTAGGTAAAGCAATTTTCCTTGTATACCAGCAACAGTGCCCATGCTGCAACCCACAGTCAATTGCAAAGGTGAAAAGTAATAACTGCTGCCAGTCAGGCACTAAATCCAAAAAATGGAATATATGCATATGTTACTGGTGAAGTTCACAATGTAAAATCATAGCTAACAATGAAAAATCCCTGAAGGCCAATTATCAAGGATAGAAAAGACCACACATACAGACCTAACAGCTTTGTTGTGTACTCTTTGTAAAAGTAACATAATCTGTTAAAACCCAGAGCATTTGGTGGGGAGGCCAAGTGGTTAGTTGTGTTTATTTTTTAAAGCACTGAATTACTATTTCCTAATCTTAATTACACTTGATTCAAATAAGGTTTTGTTTTCTGGTTAAAAAGAGTGGTGTAAGAAGCTACATAAATACATTCTCCTTCTTTCTTTTCCTAGCCCTTCTTCCTGAAGTAACCACCCCAGCAGAATGGAAATTTCAGTAACGCTGTCACCATTGTGCTAGAGTTGTCTCCAAAAAGCATCACTAAAGAAGATTCTGACACGGTACCTCCACAGCAGAGGTAAACAACATAATAAGGCCACATTCTACTGAAATGAGCCACTAATTTTGTTTTGTACTGCCCCATTTTCTACCACTGTAAGCTAGGTTTTTAGAGGACATCTGAAAAGTGTTCTACATAGCCCATATACAAAAATTATTCTATGCTGAGAGCAGCAAAAATATAAGTTGGTTAGGGGCAAGTCCCTGACACACTTAATTTTAGTTAATGATCTAATGTATCATACCCTTCCCTGCAAACCAATTAGGCTCAATTACCAAGCACACATGTATAATGCAGATGCTGACTGCTGGAGGATATAAGAACAGGAATACAGCAACTGTAAATTTCCTGACACACAAACTTACTCAATAAATTTTGCCAACATTTTCCCCCTTCTTTCTCTGTGCAGTGTATGGCATACATGCATTATTTTGTTACATATTTGGCAAACAAAAAAAGACATTTTATTAATAAATGCTTACAAGTTCACGAAAATCAATCACCCTCCCATACTCTTGTCCAAAGTTTCTGGGTTTGTAGGAGATGTTCATTAAAACAAATCAAATTTCAACTCTGTTATATTTTCTTTTTTTTTGTATGGAGATGTTCACAATAAATGTTCTCTTAATTCAGGCCTCAGAGTCACAGTGTTGTGGAACTTACTGTTCTAGTCCAGGTGGTGTTGAAACAAGTGGCACAGAAGGTTAAGAAAGATGTGATGCCATTGTCAGATCACATGAAAAGTAATTAGGGATAATGAGTGTCACACACACAGAGCTCTAAGTTACTTTGCATTTCTGTGCCCATCATTATAGAATTGTCTAATTTAGGCTCCACATTAGATTCAGTCTTCCAACATTTACTGACTATGTGTTCAGAAGATTCCTACAGATATTCAGCTTGATTGTGCTGCAGAACTATATTAAGATACATTTTGCCATTACATTTCTTTAAAGAAGAAGTGGGTAAGCATCTCAGCAGCATCCTTCTAAACCCTTGAAGGGTCGTAAGCAAATGATAAGAATTTCCGGTATCAAGAGAGCTAAAAGTGCATTATTTCCATATCTTAAGTCATACCACCAAAGACTGAAGGTCACTTCGCTCTTGTACAAAGAACACTACAATATGCATCATACTAAATGTCTATTAAAGAAAAATATCTTTCAGATACTTTTACATCTTTAATTATGAGATGTCTCAAACTGGTTCATTCCTTCCTATTACCTTCTGATATTAGATCATCATCACTTTTCCTGTCAGATCAACGCAATTTATAGCTTAAATAGCTGTAACTTTAACCTTCCAAAGTTAAGCAAACATATCAACTCTCTTCATACATGACTGAAAATTCAGGGGGATAGAGGCAACGTAAAGTTCCTGACAAGAATGTTGGTGCCTTCTAAACACATCTGCAAATGTTGAGTTATTTAATATCACAGTAATCTAAACAGACAGAGATCTGAGAGTTCAGGAAACCAACTTCAGGCACAGGTATTTAATGCTAAAATGTAATCACTTGTACAACCTTTTTATCCATATGGAATATAAACTCTTGTATAGAGTATTTTGAAACATGTAGAAGTCTGTGCATGTCTGTGCATTGCTGCACTTGACAATATGAAGTGCACAGCCAAAAGAACAAAACCTAGTGTTTTATAATACAATTATAGGTCTTTGTAATAGATCAAGATAACGTGTCTTGATAAACAATAGCTTGTCTCAACAATTTTGAAATAAATGAGTTTAGTGTATACTTGATTTTATTAAAATTGAAATAAAAACTGTATTCTGCAGTAACTAACAACGGTATTTAAATTAAAGTTCATATTCAAAACAACCACAACAGATAAAGATTATACAAAGTTTCTTATAGTCTTGAAAAAGCTTCAGTACAGCTTGGAAGAAAGGGCAGTAACACAAACCCAAAATCCCTCAGTCTTTTCTATCAACAGATATTTCTGCCACTCTTGTTTTGCTGCTTAATCATCACTCTGGTAAACATCTGCCTGTTTCCTCCGTGAAAATTTGAAGTTTTACTATTTCCATCCCAATCCCCTATCGCCATAGCAACTTCCACTAGTAAGCCCAAAGACGCTGCTTTGTCCTCTATTTTTCCAGGGTGTGGATACTCAAAAAGAGGTATCTAGAGAGCAAGGGAAAGTAGGTCCCAAAAACCACACAAATCCTGTGCACACAACTATCAAACACACAAGGAAACGTCAGTTGCTATAACAATGGAGCACAGTCTCAGGGGTATTACATTTACTGCATCCAAGAGTGAATCTAACTTGGGAAGCTGTCCATTTAATTTAGATACTTTAAGGAATGACTCTTCTATCCATTCTCATTCATCCTTCAGTTCACAATCTGAGGTGCTTCATGACACTAAGGGATTCAGAAGTGCAGTAATCTCCATTCCAAAGATGTGGATGTAAGGAGCAAAGAGGATACTAGCTAGCTACAATAACAGAGTATGCCCGTGGGATGACAGAACTGGCCCAGCTGACTGATAACCTGAGTGGAAAATCTATTCTCCTCCTCAGGCTTGAGGACTGAAGCACCCTCTCTATGAAGACAGGATTTGAAAGTTGAGCCTGTTCAGCCTGAAGAAGAGATGGTTGTGTGGAGACCTCACAGCAACCTTCCAATATCTCTGGCCAGGAAAGCCAGAGGGACTCTTAGTCAGGAACTGCAGTGATGGGACAAAGACTAAAAGGTACAAACTGAAAGAGGGGAAATTTAGGTTAGACAGTAGGAACAAATGTTTTACTATCAGGGTAAAAAAGAGAGACACTTTAACAGGCCCCAACCATGGCAGTGTTTAAAGTCAGGTTGGACAAGGCCTTGAGCGTCCTGGTCTTGAGCATCCATCCTAGCGGAAATTGTCCCTGCCCTGGGTGAGGGGGTTGGAACTATCTCTAAGGTCCTTTCCAACCCCTTGACATTTAATGACTATGAAATGAACTTGTAGAAGGCACTGTGCAGCTAAAGCTTCCATAAACAGCCATATACAGTGCTTTGAGATGATGAGCAAAAACCATCTTGGAGTAACCCATTAATCCTGATAAATCCTTGTGTTTCAGCCAGTACACCAGTTCCCAGTTTTAAAGATACCATATCTCCCAACATGAAGATACTCTGCTTTGTGTCATGTCAGATATCTGCACTCACTCAAACAGCATGAGCTTTTGATAAGCACACTACAATATTATTTCTGTTTTCTCAAGAAGCATTCTGAAAAATTCAGACATAGGTTATCTATGTCACAAAGTCCTACTTAATTTTAAAATATTTTTAATCCAATTTCAAAAAGCAAGGACAGTTATTGACTAAACAGCAGAACACAGCAGATTTTTAATAATATCTATTCATTAAGGGCTATGCAATTCTTGTCATTAAATCTCTATACTCACAGAAACAAAACAAAAAACTGAATTATTTAGTAGAGGACCCAGGGACTAAAAAAATAGTGCTCACTTTTAACAGCACCACAGCATTTTCTACAGCTAAAAATTACACCTAAAATCACAACATTACTAGTAAATTGTTAAACTTCAAACCTTAGAATTGCATTCTAGAAGACCAGATTAATGAAGGAAGAGCATAGGTTTGCTCTCAAGGTATAAAAAAGCAAGTTCTCAAGCTCCTTAATAGTACTTACTTTCATTTGCAGCAATTATTTGACTTCTCTTTGAAATACACTCAAATCTCCTAAGATCACATGAAATATATACTACTCAGTCAAGAAGAAAGGTTAGTTTCTCATATCAAGATCTGGGCATGTTATCTTCCAACATGAATGTTTTGACTACATGTATTTTTCCAAAACCATCAATTTAAAGTTTCAACTGGGCAAAAACACATATGTACATATATATACATATGTATGTATGTGTAGATATGTTTTTATCATATTGTTCACACATATATGCATGCATATATTTCCTTTTAATAGCATTACTGTGTCCTATTAAACCCTGAAAATTGTCACCTCCCATGTAAAGTCAGTTCTGACTAATCCTTAACCTTCTCAATGTTAATTCTATCAAAGAACTACAAGTGTCTGGCAATTCCCACAGGTGGGCACACCTAGAGTGCAATAGCTGTTAGTACCTCTTCAACGTAGACATATCTGGGATTTAAAGGGTGGAGTATTTGCTGTGGCATTTTCCTGGAAACCTGATACTTGGTGGTTTGTTTGGTTGGGGTTTTTTAAATATTCATCATGTTGGATTTTATTTTATTTTTATTCTGCACATTGTAGTCCTTTAATCTTTTAGTCATTTCACGTATTTCTATAACTTCTGAATTCATTCATATCTGGTAATGGTTTAGCGGAAAGTCAAAAGATAAGAAAGATTGAATAATTTCTTCTTTTTTCTCCATTCTCTGAGAATGCAAAATATATTTTCCTACAGTATGTCATTCTCCTGTTTTACAAACTATCCCATTTAAATCTCCAAGGGTTTTATTTTAACCATGCAAGAAAAGCACAGTATTGGAGCTTCTACTCTTCCTACAATCTTCAGCAGAAAAAGGTGAAGATAAATAAAGTAGCAATATACCACAAGTAATACACTTATCAAGAAAAACTGTATATGCTTCAGCCCGAGGCGCTTAAACTCATCACATCATGACTATAACATTTGTATTTCCCTTCCACTTCATGACAAAAACAGGCAACCTTTTTCAAGTGTTTTGCTTGATTTTAGATTTTATACTTTATATTTTACTTCTTTGCAGAGAATACAACAAATAACACGAGTTATTACTAATTTAAATAATTTGCTGTGCTCTTCACAATCTGATTATACATAATTACCTCTCTTAAAGATATAATGCCGACTCTGTGTCTCTACTGTGTCCTGACAATATACCAATTCTGAAATGGTGTAGATAACAGAGAGTCACATTTAGGAAATTCAACATTCAAAGATTAAACTTTCTAAGTTATGCTTGTACATTCAAATTCCTACTGCTGTTTTATATGACAAATACTGTAGTCAGTGGAAGGTTTCCTCAACTTCCATATGCTATAAATCAGGATCTCAGGACAGACTTTAATTTAATATCTCAATTTTTAATAGGTCTCTCAAACGCCATGCGGGCAGAGTTCTGCTTCGCTGCATCCAATTTACTGTTCAGCTGGGCAACTGAACTGTGCAATGGGAATAGCTGCCACACATACTTTAATCTCTTTTGTAGATTTACAAATGGAAGTATAGCCAGTACAAACTGCTTTCTTCCTAGGGAAACTATAGACTACTTCTTGACTTATAAACTTCACTTCAACTTCCCTTTGCTGTGTTGGGATAAACCCCAGATTACAAAGTAAAATAAAGGTTTGAAGGACCTGTGGGTCATCAAATACAAGACTCATATAATTACAAGCGAGCTTATGCTAACAGGGTCCACAAATCAATCCCCTAAGACAACCCTAGACATCTGACCAGCAAAAAAAAAAAAAAGAAAAAAAAGAAAAAAAGAAAATTCAAAAATCAGATGTGACTTTTTTTATGACAGGCATCTGAGTAACATACACAACACGCCTTGACTCTAGTTGCCCCAGAGTCTTTTCATTCTATGCTTTAGAAGGTAAAAAGCTACAACAGAGAAGTCAAGTAACAAGTTAAGACGGTGTTTTTCCTCCTCCACATCCCTGCAGACAACAAACAGAAGCCTTGATACACAAGATTTACGAAACACCACGTACATAACATGCAAGAACTGTGATCTGCAGAGATTAAAAAGCTTTTCAACAACTGTATAGAATACAGCAACAGAACACTCCGAGAGTAGCATTACTGTTAATTCTATTCTGGACTGATCAGCCAGTCAACAAACTAGCAAATTTTAAATACCACTTTAGGTCAATGACTCTAGAGCTTCTGACATCTGAACACAAAGACTGCGACAGAAGCAAGAAAAGGCCACGAATTTCTGATTCTGAGCTTGAACCACAACCACACTCTCCTTGGTTGGAGATCACCACTGCAATAGTGCAGTTCAGCCATTCTGACCTTTCATTTTGCATAAGGAAAGGACAGAGAGCGAAAAGACTCACAATACCTATAGAAAAAGCAGGAAAGAGTCAGGAATACTGCTGGGATACAGTCTGATTAGATGGTGGGAAAAATTGGTATTTTTGTCACTAAATCATGGAATAGAGGACAGGTAATACTAGTCCTTATTGCATTAAAGAAATAAGTATTAGACAGTTGGGGAAAAGTTTTCAGAAATTTCAAAAATTTCAAAATTTTTATAAACCAGTTTAGAAGCCTAATCATTATGAGACTGCAAAAACTGCTCAAGCAGACTTCTTTCAGGATGATTTATGCATAGCTGAACTTGTCTTAGGATGAGAAGAAGAGAGATGACTTTTCTGGTCATGCAATTCTAAATGGTCTGCACAGATTTAATTATACATGTTTTAGTTTTATCCTGTAGGAGGAGTAATTTCCTAAGAATTCAACCTTATTCCAATGGAATTCTCCTTTGAGAAAGAAAACCCCAGGCAGAACAGATGGAATTCCAAAAGGACCAGATTAGCTGGTATTTCTCAACACAGGACTATGAAGCCAGCTGCTAGTACAATAACCATGTTACCTCCTCCTCCTTCCCCAAAAAGTTCTAACTTAGTCATCAAAATAATTTGCAACATTACAGCAACATCAAGGCAATCTGCAGTACTGAAGACCCGAGGCAGTAAAAGAAAAAAAAAAAAGGAAAACCAAATCGGAAGAAAATAACCCATTTTGAGTCACACAGATTCACATTGTGCACTTGTCAGAAAAAGTCTTCACTGAAGTACAATGACACGAAGAGCCTGTCAGAAAGCAAACACTAAATGCAAGGCAAAAAACTTTTTACACACCGCATGGATAGTGTGATGCTATATGACAAAGCAGAGCTTATTTGGGAGCTGTGCTTCAGCACTGGAGTGTCTCAGGCACAGTGCCCACCCCAGCCTGTGCGTTCCACAGCCACCCAAGGGAAATGGAAAGCATGATCAGAAGGCAATGAACAAACAGAACGCACAGCTCCAGCACAGCCAGGTAACAGTGCACCTTCTGTGCTCTGAGAAGTGCTCCCTGGAGAAACACGCACAGCACTGGCTTTGGTCTGGCTGGGCACTGCTGTGGTGCTGTAGGTGACTGTAACCTTCAGCTGCACATGCTCGCCCTCCACCTCCTCAAGCAAACTACTTACTAGTGATAGCAACGTGCACACAACACTGAAAGCAGATGTACTATATACTCATAATCCAAATGCTTCCTCTTCCAGCTCTTTATCCCATCCAGTCATCATGAAATAGTGTCAAATTTGGTTTCAGCATTCATGTGCATGCGCTAGCATGTTCTTGATTGACTTCTACTGTGTCTGCTAATGATCGTATTTCCAAATTAGATGGTTCATTTTATTATTTCTCACCAATTAGCTTCTGTGGTCCTAACATCTTTTAAAAAATGCCACGTTCAGCTGTTAGTGTCAAATAATAAATTTGTCTGTTACCATAGTTAGTAATGGCTAACTCTGCATCTGACACAGTTGACAGAGAAGTGGTGGAATTTAATTGCAACAAAGTGTAGCTACTCAATTAAACTCAAACATCTGGTGAGCTGATTTCAGCTTCTTAACAGCCTCAGTATTTCAAATTTATCTCTGATGTAATTCCACCTATTTTAGGAATTTGATAAGAAACTATTACATTACACCCTCACTCACTAGTTTCAGGCTATGCCTCTTCTGCACTCAAAGGTGTGATTACAGCATGGGAGATCTCTATGCTATATTTGATTTTGCTGGTGTGAATAACAGTAGCAGTAAAGAGACAGAGGTGAGAGCATGCTGGAAAAGGTGTCCACAAGATTCTGCAGGCAAACACAAGATTATCTCTATTATCTGAATCAGTTAGGAAGAGAGCAAACTGACTCTAACAAATATCAAGGACTTAATAACCCCACAGCACTCAATAGCTAATAAACACAGAGCCTCACCTGTACCTGAGAATTCTCTATCTGAAAATAATCACTGAAGCTTTTTAGTTTTACAACACTTTCCTGAGAAATACCTCATTAATCTCAGCTGAAAAACACAGGCACTTGTTAAAGCAAATAATTTGTTCAAGGTCATAAAATACTGAGACTCAAAACGAACAAACACACTTTTTTCTGTATATTCCTATTAACAAGTTCCAGAGCAAGAAGGCTCTAGGAACACACCTCTCACGAACATTCAGACTGTAAAAACCTCCCCTCTACATCATCCCTTTCATGCAAGAATACATGAGAAAAGGTTTATCAGCTCCTAGTCTTGGATCTTGTGAGCAATCTCAGGCAGTTAAGTTTGTAATATGACCATCTGCTTGAGTCTGCACATTCCACCCCATTCACTTTCTCTTCCCTTCATCTTTTATCAGCAGTGTTTCTTGAATTGTTCCAATTCAGTGCTCTGACAAACTGGTATTTTTCAGCAGCCCAATCAATCATGCAACTTTTCACTCCAATTCCCAAAGACCCACCTGTCACTTTGTTTATTTTTGGAGCAAGGGGAAAGACTCATTCCCATCTTCATCTGTTTCAGCCATGCAATCCTCTGTCAATATTTCTCCCTGCTTTCATTCTTAAGCTGCTGTAATTTATGAGATTAACCCTTCCACTTCACACATTTACTGTAAGATATCGCCTTGTTTCCATGAGAAGTCTACTACCTTTCTGAATTTTTCTTAGACTAAACTAATTTTTAAAAATGTGCTCAGAGTACTCTTCACAACTTCTCCTCTGAGCATCTTTGATTTCTGACCTATTCTTTCCTGTAGAACATAAATAAAATCATTAAGATGGGATGTGGTACCTCCCCATGAACATGCTGAAAAGAGCTATTGCCAATATTAAATCTCTACCCACCTTAAAATGCCACCAAGGGCCATCACACAGCTGGAGCTGAACCATATTATGAAACCCCAAGCAACCATTACACTGAAAACCCAGTTCCTAGAGATCTTCACTATATAATCAAGTGCAAAAAATATTTGCATTTTTTCATTAAAGATATTGGTTGTACCTTCAAAAAAGGGACCAATATCCACTGTCTCCAAAGAGAGCTGCTGTTCAACATTTATCTCTTTTTAACCTGCCCCAATGCACCTATTTTGCAAAACGTCAATGTACAAAATAAAAACTGCAGCAGTCTTAAAACACTACATTATAAACTTTATATCTAAGCAACTATAATGCCTAGATACCAGGAAATAAATGTCCTTTGTAGGGACAGTGCAGCTGACAGGAAGAACTAAATTGACAGCAGTGGCAGATGAATTTCACTCCCAGATTTCCCATCAAACTTCTCATTTGTCAAGTTACTCCCCTGTGCTTAAGACCATTTTCCCCAACTTACTGGCTGTATTTGTTTAGCCTTTTTAAAAAAAGACTCAGAAGAAAAAGCCTCCATAAGCACAGTGCTAGGAAAATACATACAATACAATAAAGCAGCTGGAAGTCTGCTTGGTGGCCTTACCTGCAGGGCCCTAGGAACAGGCAACAATGAATAGGTCAGATGCTTGGTTCCAAGGCTGCCTGTGGCCTGCAGCTGAGATATTTCTTCTCTGTTTAGCACAATTATCATCAGGTTTGAATAGTACTTATATTTTATAAAAATCATAATATCGAAATCTTACTGCTCTTTTCAACAAGTAAAGAGGGTAAAAAGAGGCAGCAGGATAAATGGGGACTGACACATTGCAAGAGCAGTAATTAGTGATTTTAACTACACCCAGTGATTTAAGCCAGAGCTACATATAGCAGAACACCAGGTACAGACCACCATCCTCCCCTGAATATGGAATTCTTTTTATGGAATAAATTTTTAATTTCTTATACAACCATCCCTGAAAAAAAATTCCATGGCATTTGCCTCTGGATTTCCAGACATGTCATAAAAAATTCTCCTCGGGTGTACTCTCTGCTATTCCCTGACTTTCTAACCCCACCACTTTAAAACTTCAGTCTTAAAAGCCTGGCTGATATTTCCTCTACCTCAGCTCCACTAATGCACACACAATTGGCCACACTGAGCAGTAGGAAGAAAGGAGACTTTTCTTGGCCTTTCCACAAACCCAGGATTGTCACTACAAGAAATACAAAATGCCAAACAGAGGCAGGTTGATCTTAATCACATTTAGGAACAAATCACTATACCTATCATATTATAATTTATATGTATACTGTGTTACAAAAATAAAATCATTTCTGTTTTGGGGGGAGGATGTTCTACCCATAATACCAGCTGCCAGTCAAGGCAGAGGCAGTGGGATAGCCAAGGATGTGAAGCCTGCTAGGCAAGGTTGAGAGGGTCCTTTTTTTATTCTCAGGCATTTTCAGTCCTAGTAATGGTACTCAGTTTTACAAGAAAAACATTGTCAGGAAAGCATTCTTCCAGCCAGGAACCTCAGCTCATATTGACAGTTCTTGTTAACTTTACCCCAATTGTGAATCACAGTAGTTAAGCTGTAGTTATTTTACACCTTCATTCATGTTCTATGACAAGCCACACCACTGGACCGCTGTTTTTAGTGAACTCTGCTTCAAGAGAGATGTTCTGGACAATAGTAATTGAGCATTTTATTTAACTTGCCAGCTTTACTTTTACCTCACTTTTATGATAACAGAAAACTTTAAAAAATATTATTTTGTTTTTAAAATTATGTTTCAAACCAATGTAATATAATCCATAAAACTGCCCTGATATGTCCTAGGAAAAATATAATTAAGCAAAAAATCTTTGTTTTATTTGAGACATCATGACATACCATGATCACAGATCTTACCTGGCAAGAGCTGTCCCCAGAAGCAGTCTCCAAACAACTTATGCCCATTTACTCTGTAAACTGTAAAAAAACCCCACGTGTATAAGGGCCATAAAGTGACAGAAGTCTTTCCTAATAGTAGTAGGAAGGATGCTACATGGTAGCAACAAGATGTAATAGAGGCAAGGTGCGAAAATAATCCCAAAATATTTTGACAGGAGCCAAGTACTCTAACTGGCCTCTGGGTTTGCTGTTTCTGACATTAATAGGCTACTTCTTGGCAACTCCTGAAATGCTGTGAAATAGGGGTGAGGAGGCAGATCTGTGGCATCCTGAAGTGACAGATCTCCAGCATCAATACCTTGAAAACTGGAACACCTCAACAGGTCTTATCTGCAGCATTCCCTCCTCAAACAGAACATATTTTGTATTTTACACCGAAGCTGGCAGGCAGGGTCTGCCAAGGGTCAGATTTCTGTGGCAGGATTTAGGTCCAGATCATCCAGCAGCCACATAGCCATGGCTTTTAGTGAGCACAGGATATTGCTCTGTACTTTACCAAGTGCTGCAGCTCAGTACTGGAGTATTCAGTCAGTACCAGAAAACATCATAGAATGCCTCCTCCAGAGGAGGATACACTGTTTATTTTGTAACAATTGCATTCCCATTCCATTTCCATTTTTTGTTATAGACTGAAAAATAATTTTAGTATTCAAAGACTAAAAGATTCAGTGCAATAGTAGCATAGGATTAACAATTTCTGCATAAGAAATGAAAGCACCCTGAGGTAGAAGACTTGGTTATTAAAGAGTCTGTGAAGGTATTAACAGAATAGTAAGCAGATCTCCATGCATTCTGTGCTGATCCTGCCTTTTGAAATAGTAAAAAAATTATGAGTTCCTAAAAGAATTTTTCTTTACCCCAGTTTTCAGGGCACTCAGTTATTTAATAATTTATCTGGAGTCCTTCACAGTCTTCCTGTGGAGCTGAACAATTCATAGAAAAGCTGGAAGATTTAACTAACACATTGTATATTGCTAACTTTGAGACATTAAAGAATTTTCAAGCACACAGAAAACGGCTTTCTATCACCAGGTTCTCGAGCCAGCAGGTAACTCCTCACAGATTTTAATCAGGTGCAGTGACAGAAGGCTGCAGTGAACTGTGAGTCCCAAAAATATGTTATTAAGCAGGTGCAAAATTACTTTTCAGGCTTGTGTACATGTTGCAATGTAACATTCAGAGACAGCTCGAGTTTTATTTCCTGTTTATTCCCTTGAACAAACTCACCAGCTATTGTACATGAACCAGTGAAATGGAAAATTATCACCAAGAATATTGAAACAGCAGGAGTATGTTTCAGCTACTTCAACTCTAACTTTCAAATGCTTCAAGACACAAAACTATGCACAAGGACAAACTCAAACACTATAAATCACAAGTTTATATTTGTATATTCATGTTTTGTTCTTTCATACATACAAATAAATACATATATATATTTTAATGACATGGGATAAGTGATCTGCTTCACTCTGCTCCCAACTAGAAGAAACGGCCAAAAACCCAAACTTCAACAAATTCTTGCCATGTCTGTTTATACAGTGGAAATAATATTTCTGTATTACATTTTTAAAAAACCCTACATTTTCCCAAACAAACATACGTTAAAAGTAGATTAAAAATGGATACTGATTTCATGATCATATGCTGAAGTCAATTTTCCCCATTTTTCTTTAGAATAAGAAATTCTGTCATTGCTTCTGCTGTACTTTGAGAGTACTGGGACAGTAAAAACTATCATGTTATCATAGGAGCTACATCTGAAATACTAGAAAGCCTTCCACAATGTGTCAGAATTGCTAATAAAGACAATGGAAAAATAAACATTTTTATTTTCAGTACAAGGTACTATGTTTTTCACAGGCTGCTCTTTATCAAGTGCCACCTTTGCTAAAAATCACACTATTTTTTAAAAGTAAATCAGAGATGTCTGAGAAAGAAAAGAACACTTTAAACAGGGAATGGATTCAGTATGATGGTTTCATCTGAGCCAAAGAAAATCAAGGCTGGATCTTTTAATCTTGGGCAGTTCTTCTCTAATTTTCTTCATCTGTTACATGACTAAAAAGCTGCGCTGGAATATTTTTAAATTTTAATTCTTAATGTAAGATATGTCTAAAGCACAGACTACAATTTAATAAATCATATACTTATTACAAAGAATTTCACTTTCAATCACTACTTTTCTTCCTTAATTTTAACCGATGTTTTAACATTTATTTAACATTTATTATTAAAACAGGCATATTATTAAAGGCATAATCCACAACTTGATAGAAGTTTTCACATTGCCTCGAACACAGTACATTCATGTAAATTCATTTTGGAACACAATTATATTTCAGTGCTTGTCCTCAAAATTCACTAACTGTAGTGTTTACTTAAACAACTTTTAAGTATGGCCGCAAAGCTACGCTGACAATCACCTGTGTACCAAAGAGACTAAGAACCATGAGCCCTTATGTGTTTCTTTTGGCTCTACTGAGCCCATCTGGTTCACTGAGCCTCTGCAAACCCTTTAGACTAGGATGTGCCATCCTTAAAGCACCTCAGTTTCACTCAGCTAACTCTGTTTAGCTACATCTGTCACTCACAGCACTCAGCTCAGCTTCCTTTGCAGCGGATGGCAGGAGATCAGTTTTCCAGAAAGTGAGACACCTTGTGAAACTGGGACTAAAGAGAGCCCTGATAAACCACCCTCTGCAGGTATCTGCTCCTCTCCTGGGACTCTTTCAATGATCAGCTTAGGTTGGCATGACCAACACTTAGGTGTCCCAGTTTAAGTGAGGTGGATCCCAGCCTAAGCGTGCTTACCACAGCCTGTCCAAAAAGAGGCAACAGGGAAACTTTCACCCTCTGCAGAAGCCTCTCAAGTTTTCAGTGAAGAGGCAGTATGAAAACTAACTCACAAGAAATGAAGGCATCAAATGGCAAGACATTTAGACAAGCTTTGCACAACTATTGAAATTATAGCTGTATCTTAAATAACAACAAATAGCACAGTGTGGACTGGATCTTCACATTCTTTCATTTCCCAGCGCCTCACCAAATCAAGTAAAGACCAAGCAAAGAATACCTAGCTTATTAATTTCAACCTGAATCACATTCAAATCTGGATATTCAAAAGAAACTATCAGCCATTTATTCCATCTCTATTCACAACCCCTGAGTCCCAGGTCACAAGGTCAGTTTCTCCCCAGTTTTGGTATTAACTTACAAGCACATGCAACGCAGCCTTCAGCCCCCAAACAACTAAAGGGTGGCCACAGTCAACATGATGGGAGCCTGAATAAATCCTGAGGCAACTCAGGATTTACAGCCCTCAGCTAGCATAAACTGTGAGCCAGCCAACTCTCCAGTGCTCTGCCAGCTGCTCCAAAACATTTAGATGAACCAGGAAAAGCATATGAAAATTCTGTGAAGAAAGTACAAATTTTGTGAGGCTTTGATATAGTCCAGCTTCCACACAACAGGTTGTCCCAGGATGAGGAGTGGAATTTCTGCAGTCAGGCTTTAGGCATCTATGTCCAAGCTAGTGCCATTAGGAAAGAAACTAATGTCAAGGAGGGAAAAAAAAACCAACCCTGAACTAAATAGCTGGTGTAAATCCTGCTGTATTTCTCATGTTAGGTCAGCATTACCAGTTGTCCTCATGTCCAATTTTCATGGGCAAGCGTAAGATAATAGAGCTAAAGTACAGGTCAGCAATCACAAATTCTCACAGTAAGTACCACAGTAGAAAAGGATATTTAATAAAAGCTGGCAAGCCTGAGGCATGACAGAGCATGCTGGTAGCATTACAGCATACAGACCATGGAACAAGATTTATGTATGCATACATACATACACACACACATACACATATATCATTAGCAAATCAGTAATACTAGCAGTAAAAAAAAAAAAACTTAAAATTCAAGATTTCTGGTTTGACTTGGCTTCCAGCTCTCGATAATTCATCTTAAGTAGTGATATGACATAAAAATTTTGCCTTTTCCCCACATGCTGTCATAAATTTTAAGAATATTTATGGCTAGGTAGAGATTTTCTTGACCCTTGTTGAACAGGCCATTGATCTCAATACTGCAGAAGTAAAATTATATGAAAAAAAAATCTCTTTGGAAAGAAAGATACATAGATGAGGGCAGACAACTTGAACCACAAACTTTGCTTACACAAATGCAACTTATTCTCTCCTTCAATACTGACCTCCTTTACGTTCATCCTGAAGCCCACATCTACTATTGAACTAGAACAATTGTGAAAATTAAAGGAAATTGAGGCCTATAGAATGAAATTATATAGGCCTCTTTGTGCCTTACCAGCTGAAAACACTACAGCATGCAGGAAGTAAATCAATTTACAGCAGTAGGTCACTAGCACAGCATAGACAACCCTACAGAACAACCACTGGCCGTGGTGCTCCAGAAGGGAAATGCTGCTATGGTTGCCCAAGGAACTACAAGTTAATTGCCAAGATACTTTTCTGCCTTGGACAAAACAAATTCACGAAATATTAAACAAAATGTTGACATCACCCTCACATTGTTTATTGCAGCTGATGACACAAACCTGCAGGTTTTGCATTTTAATTGTTCTAAAAGGGCATTATTTTTTTCTGATATGCTCAGACTTGGTCTTTACTTAAAGGTAATGATGTTTTTAAGATTTTTTTTAAGACCTGAAAGCCTGAAATCTGTCACACATTTAACTAGGAAATTAAAGCTTATATTGATGTAGTGATAAGAATACTGACACAAAATCACAAATTGCAAAAATAAAAAGTATTCACATGTTTCAACTCAATTTTAGCTTTCTCAGGAAATACTTACATTAATAATATAATTGGATTGATTATATTTAGGATTGATTATATTTATTCTATGACATGCTGAGAAGCTTTCTGGAAGGTGCTGCTTTTGGCAGGAACACATTGCACTATATCATATTGCTAATGGTAGGCAGAGCCTAACAAAACCAGACTTAAAATCATTAATAAAATACAGAATAACAAGCTGAAAGTAATCAAGGTGTGTCTTTACAAGACATAGTCTATTTTTTAAAAAAAAAAGAGATAGATAGATTACTGTAATATGTTTATCTTAGGTTTATTTTAGAAGCTTGAAAAATATCTTCTGGAGACTGCATCTGTTTCATTTACCTAGACAGGTCTACACATCTGTTCAGTTCCACTTTGCAGCTTAAGGGGAAAAAAGGGGGGGGGGAAAGAAAAATTTTTTTTCTTGGTTTGACTTGGTTAAGTTTTGACATTTTCCAGTTAAGCTGGGGTTGGTTGGAAAGACTGTCCTTCAACATTCAATTCCCTTTAATTCCTACAATTAGATGTGCTGTCTAATTTTGTTATCAGAATGCAGCTTCTAATAACATTTACACAAATTCAGAATGCTTTCAAAAATCTTGAAGTGCATACCTATGTAGTTTCACCATAAGCAAAATATTTTGTTAAAAAAAAAACAAAACAAAATATTTTTAGACTTCATAGTGGTCTCCAAAACACAAGATTCAATTCTCTTGATCTTATCTCCAAAGACCAAAACCGACTTTTTTCAAGTCTCTCTTTCATGTTCCTTCCCCTTTTATTCTCAAGTCATGAAATAACAGTCTATAGAGTTTTTAAGACAGAGAAAAACACCAGACCAGCAACACTTCCCAGAAACAGAGTAACTGCATTGAATTAAAGATTTAATTGTAGCATGCGGATCAAAAAGAAAACAGATCTAACAAACCTACTCAGAAGTACAAGGGCAATAAGAATAAACTTTTATATAAAGCAAAAAAAACTAATGCTGAACACCCTTGCCTAAAACAGGATTTTCTACAGGACTTGCCACAAAGCTTAATGACTCTAAGCATACAAGCCTTTGTTTTGTCCTCTGTTTATTTGAATGATACACTTTTCTAACTGTCAGGAACCTGCCCATAACAATCAAGTCAATTACCATTTCCAAACATGTAACACCTGCATTGATCTCACCACAGCAGATGTGTTCCTTTCTCCAAAATAAGGTATATGCTTGTGATACAATCTGTACAAGAAAGTGCCAAAATCTTGATTTCTCCAGGCAGGCAGAGCCACGACTCCTTGTGCCAAGCTTGGAACCCTCACTTGCTCCTCAGACACCCCAACAGACACTCTGTCCTGGATTTTCTCAGGAACATCTCTCTGCCACTGCAATTTTTTCTGCACCAGTTTCTCCAAGCTTGTGTTCCTTTGCATCTGAATTACCAAACCACTCACTTCCCTTGCCACAAGAAATACATTGTCCTTCAACTCCTAACTTGGTAAAATGAAAATATAAGAAGAGTTTCCTTAAACTTTTCCTTTAAGCCTTTGTCACCTTTTTCATCATCTTCTTGCTTTTCTTCATGCCAATTTTTATCTATAGCCTCATTCTGTTATTCATTAGAGATGGTCAAGAAATGTAGTACCTGGTTGAAAAGAAAATTATTGGGAAGTGGGGTCTAAGAAGGGCTGAATAGCAAATGACAAGAAAATCACTTTTACATTCAAGAAAACTTCGTGTAATTTCACACTTTACTGCCTTCATGTAGCTTTTAGGAAAACTCCATAGAGCTCAAAAAACTCTTGTAGCAGCTTTTTGCATTACTGAAATCCTTAACATTTATTGGAAATATTTTGTATTAAAAAGCAAATATAAATGCCTAATTCCTATGTAAAAGTAAGAGTTTATTGCAAATAAAGCCCAAACATTTATTTACTGTTATTGCTGGTGGCTGCCTAAGAAGCTTTTACAGTTCAGAAAGTTTATATAATTTTTAACTGTGTTTAAGCAATCTCCCTGGCAAAGCCACAAAACAAGCTACTTCTCCAAGAATAATTACACACAAGTTAGATGCCTTTTGGGGGGCTTTAGATCCTTAGAAATCACAGCAGTTTTAAATAGATATTTGAATGTGGAAGTAAATATTTACATAAAAGAGGGTGGTTTGTGCTTATGCGAAATTCCCATTAAACCTCTGACCAAATACGATAAAATGCATCCAAAGATGGAGAAAAAAAACCCTCCAGAACTTCTCATTTGCTGGGGTATTTGGGAGATCTCGCCACACAGACACAGTCATCACCTTCATGCACACCAAACAGCAGCAAGTAGCCAGAATGACAGGCGACTCCCAAGCAGTCATTAAAGATGCTGGCCCAATAAAAGAATACTTGCTACTACTAATTAAGGCTAGGCAAGCCCTCAGGCACTTCTAAAGGACGCAGGAGGCAGCTACAGCAGTGCAATGCCTGCAGCTCTCAGCTTCAGAGATGTCTTGCTCCAAATCCCCTTTCACCTCAGACTGCTGCTCCCATCTCTTGAAGGCAGTGAGCATATGCAACCACGCGAGGAGGGAGGAAAAACATGCTGCACTCAACAGCAGAGCTTGGGAACATCCTGGTGGCTTCCACACCACGTCTGAGACACAATCAGCTGCAAGACTGGCTAAGGAAACGACATCTGTTTTTTTCCCTGTGTCATGAATACAGTGTGATACTGAAATCCCGCTAAAATTGATGACTAAAAAAGGTTTCTCAGTCAAAAAAAATAACCACTTTGTACGGGTATTCCTGGAATGGGAGACAAGTAAGCTGACAAAAATAAAGAGTAGATTTATTTTGAATTTAACTAGTATTTGTTACTTTCCCTTTCTTAAAACAGGTTTGGAGGGGGAGGGATTTTTATGTTTGGGGTTTTTTTTTCTGGATGTTCGTTTGTTTTTAGGGCAATTGTCTAAATATTACCTCTGGCTTCATATAATTAGACTCATATTTTCCCAATGTTAGCAAGCTGATGTTCCCAGGATAAACCACAGATGATTAACCTACTGTTCTGCAAAATTCCTGATCTATAAACTATTGAGGGGTTTTTTTAACTATACACCATAAATAGGACTCACTATTTATTCTGAAAATAAGACAGCTTCATCTTATCTACTGCTAAATTCCACAGCCAGAAGTCCCCAAAAGTTTAATCACAAGACCTTCTTCCACAGAAAAGAAACCATAAAACCAAAAACATCTTTGTAGGACAAGCAGGGTGTTCTCCTTCTTTTCTTTACAGTAATTACATTATAGAGCTTGCTTTGCTTGTTTTTAATCCCAGAGTCGCCTACAACAGATTTACAGAACTCCATGGAAGTGAATAAATAGTGAGTAACTTTTCCTGAAGATTATTAAGAGAAACAGATATTATAACCCTTGGCTTTGCAAATTGCATTTTTTTTTAAAAAATACCGGCCTTTTAAAAACCTATATATCATTTTCTATCTTGCGTAAAAATTATAAATTTTAATGGAAATTGAAGCATTTCATTCAGAAAGAAAAATCCTTTTAACATAAGCCATTTTGAGGTAAAAATGTCTTCACAGATAATTTCTATGAGCTCTGATACTATTATAGCTATAAAACTGACCTCCAGTTAAAAGAAAAAGAAAATTCCATCTGGTTCTCAAGAGCTGAAGATGACTCATTTTTGCCTCACCACTGCTGCTATCTTTTGGCATATTCTCCTCTATATGTGTTAAATTTAGCAAATCTCTCAGATCTCCAGATAGAGAAAATGACTATGATTGCATTTAGATGTTCAGGTTTTGCCAAATTCTTACATGCTTCAGTTTTTTAACTTGTAGAATGCAGCCATTCAGCAAAAGCACATATAATGAAGTGTTTAATTCACAGCAACAAGCAATGCCGGAACATAATTTTTACTATTGCTCTGATCCAATGGCTGACTGACCTGCCAAGAGACCTTTAAGATGGCGTTTCATTGTTTGGGTTTTTTAAAAAATATATTTTCAGGAGCTCTATTAACAATCTATCCCAGTCCTTGACAGGTTGAATAGCCATGACAGAGCACAGAAGACAGACAAGCTGCCTAGTTCCACTTCTCCATGTTTCTCCTCATAGAGTTTAAATTCAAGTTCCTAATCCCTCTCCACTGACACTGTGAACCAGGATGGGGGAGCCCCTTCCTTGCTGAGGATCAGGCAGCTCTCTCAAACACCCTGAGTGGACTACGTGCTACCACATATCTTAGCATTATCAGAGTTACTCAAACACAGGCCTTTCTCCAGCATAGTAAGGACACTTCTATTCAGACCAGCATTGCTGGCAAGCACACAACTGAATGCCCCTGACAGATCTTGGAGAAACATCCACACTGAATTCAAGGAGCTGCAATGGGCATGTCTACTCAGAGCTACAGAAAGGTGAAACCAAGTCATAAACCTTGACCTTTATCTGTGCACCAAAAAAGAAATTGAACTTAAATAAGCAGCATACCAGATGATGCTAACAGCAATATGACCTCTATGTTGTGATCCTATACATCAAAGAGCTACATCCATTCATATTTAAATCTGTAAGTAAAACATCTGCCAGATTTCATACCATGAAAATTATTTTAGTGTAAAACTTACGGTGATGTCCTTTCTTATTGGCACTGAAAATCTGCTAAGGTCTCAGATTTCTTACATTACTAGGGTAAGCTTATTTGCTCTTATTCAATGTCATTAAAATGAGAATCTAAAGAAAAGCTGCATCAGTAGTGAGCTATGATAAGAAAGCACTTTATCATACTAATGAAGTTGATGCTTTAATAAGACAGTTGAGATCTGAAGCAGTAAATAAACAATTAGCAAAAATGCTGGAATAGAGGAATTAATGGGCTGAACAAGA
Organism: Irena cyanogastra; assembly: GCA_013397155.1. Taxonomy (NCBI): domain Eukaryota; kingdom Metazoa; phylum Chordata; class Aves; order Passeriformes; family Irenidae; genus Irena; species Irena cyanogastra. The sequence continues at coordinate 108,893 of VWZV01007779.1, forward strand.
TGCACAGAGTCTCAAGAAAATAAAAATATTATTGATCTGTAACCATGCGGGTCTCAAAGTTTGGCCTCTGAGAAATTGGCTTCCATCAATAATAAAGAATGTGGTAAATCATAATTAAATCACTTAAATCATTGCACAGTAACAAGATCCTCAGTATTCTATTGAGTTTGAAAGCAAACATCTGTATTTTAAGCTTGCTCATAAATTGAGGTAATCATATGAATCAGCATTATACAGGTTGTCTCTTTTCAAATGTCTTCTTAAACATTTGATCAAGTATTTACTAAAAGTGACTTTACTGTTAGGAAACCTCATTCAAGAACCCCACATAGGGTTGGCAATGTGCTTTAACTATGCAGAAATGCATTGGAGGGGAAAAAAATTTTTTAAAAAAAGCCAAGAAAAATACTTGAGCTGATATTAGCAAAAGTAATGGACTACCTTTCACTGTAGCAATCCATTAGTACATTAAAGGGAGGATATCACCCTTGTATGGCCACCACAAAATCAGAAATGCAGCATTTTCAGAAGGGGAAGGAAGCCATGCAATCTCACTATCATCACATGCAGGATTCAGGTGACTGGCAAGTCAGTTCTGTTAATAGACACTGGACTCTGTCCACAAAATGCTAATGGGTTTGTCCATCCACACCCTGACATTACTCCCAGCAGACAACTGTTTTAAGCAGAAGGATGTCACCTCTGACTCCACAGCTGCAAATCGGGGAGGCTGAAGGAATCTTCTGGCTGAGCACCACAACATGACTGCACCATTCAACACCAAACATCCCAACTTACAGTTGCCTCACTGGACCCCAGAAATGCAGCTTTGCAAATACTCTCCCTTGTGTTGTGTTATAAACTTCTGCAAGCATAGAAGGGCAAGTAAATATGACCATTTTTTTTAATTGCTGGAAAACAACTGGATAAATTCAAAGGCAAGGAGACCATTCCACACTGAACGAAGGGTGGTGAGACAGAAGTCCTGAAGTGTCACTTAATCTATTGATGTATCTTCCTCTCTCTTTTAATGAAATCCCTAGGTAGCCCCAAAGACACTCATTACAAAGAGCAGAAAGGCAAACCCTCATTTCCACCTCATTAATGTACACATGGCTCTGCCACGGTGCATCAGACACCAGCCTGGTGACAGTCATTCCTGCAGCCAGCTTCATGGAAGTAACTCCTTAATGGCAGGCCTCCTTTCTTCCTGACAAGACAAGAAGGCATAAAGAATACAGAGCAGTTTGGGAGACAGGAAACTGTAGCTGTTCAGTCCTATCTAAACCAGTCACTAGGGACAGTAAGTGACAGGTGTCTTGTGACAGCTGTCACACGGGCCAGAAATAAACAAAACTATCAAAGAAAAAACAAACAGAGATAATGTTCACGTCTCAAAACAAAGGCACTAGAGCTGTCAACGTTAGGCAAGGAGTAGCTCCTACAGAGCTATAGCTATAGCTCCTACAGAGATGCCAATGAAAGAATTCACACTGATCCTCAAGTCTTCCAATACATGCAGAATGGGCCCTGTCAGTCAGGGCTGAGGCTTTGCCACAGCAAATCCCACATGAATAAATCCAGTCTTTCCAGATCTGGCTCTGTGGGTAAACCAACTGTCTCTCCCTTTAGAATTCTACATCTTAGTTCTAATACAAATATGAGCTATATTACTGTAACAAATAATCCACATTAAAAATAAGTTATTTTCCAATTCTCCTTGTATACTGGTAGAATAACAGGTGGCTTCTTCAAATTAAAGGAACTAGCATCCAGACATATTCCTCCATCCAACTCCTATATCTACAATGACTTTTTTAGACAGAACCCAAAATGAACACAAAAATAAAAGCAATTCATCAGAGTTGTGGTACTTTCCTTGGACTTCCTTACATTTCAGACTGCCCTAGTTCGAAGAATCCCTTTTTATTTCAACAAAAGTGATACAGGAAGTAAAAATGCTTTAAAAAAATCCACAAACTTCCCTTGTTGATGCAATAACATGGGAAATAGAGGTCAAAGATTAATACACTACTTATTGATTTAGGAGAGTAAAAAGGAGGAAAATATTCTTCAAACCACTACAGCTGGAAAGCTATAGTGATTTGAAGTGGTTGAAACCACTATAGCTTTAAGATATGTGGCCACACGACACCTATCCAGCAGCTACAGGAATGTGCCACAAACACAGCTTGGAAAACTGAGGACACCATCTATCTCAGGCCCCTAACTGAGGGATGCTATAGACCCACCTACAATTGAGGATTCTACAAGATAACACCAAAAGTCTTTTACAAAAAAAAAGAAAGAAAGAAAACAGTGGAATTCTAAGAATACCGAAATTTAGGGTGGCAGAACAAGAAAAGGCAGGAAAGAGAGAATATTTTTGTGTTTTCTGTTTCTTGTTGTTTAATCCAGTCACAAAATAGGGGATGTGCAGAATAAAGAATGATATGGAAGACTTTCCAGTATGCTTTCTATTAGCTCCTAAGGCTCAGCATAATTAAAGATTATGGAGAAATAATTTATACATTCTTTGCAGAAAGTCACAAAAGCAGGAATTTATCTGAAGAGCCGTCTGATAAATTTAGGTCTTGAAAGTTGCTGAAACTCAAGAAAAGACTTACTGCTTTAGTAGGGTAAAAAACTCACAATTTAATAAGATAAAATTTTAATTTTGAAAGGGCTTTTTTCCCCTTTTTTTTAATCACCACCCTCTTGCAGCAAAAAAAAAGGAGATTAGAATAATGCCTGCAGGCTTCTAAGCATGATTATACTTCAATGGTAAACCGTGTTCTCGGTTCTAGAACATGAACAATAATAGGTATACTCTTATGAATGGTAAAGAAAATTACACTGAAACCAACATAAGCATGGTAGACCATTTGTTCTTCCATCCCTTCACTCACAGAAAAACAACCAGATCTCCTCCTCCTCGAAGTCAAAGTGCTGTAGTCATTTTTGCTATTACGCAAATTTGACATTAAACTGTTAATATTTAAATGCCAAACGACAGACAACTCTCAGAAAGCAAAACAATATTCATATGCTAAAAAATGGTCAAAGAAAAATAAAAACTTCTATTTAAACACAGTGGACAAGTACAGATTAAAACTGCAACTATTTGAAAAATTATATATCATACTATAAATATGACTTTTAAACCAGTACAGAAGAAAAAATCTGCAGTGGAATTGGAGAGGAATCAATTCTGGCTTTTCAGAAGACAGTACAACACCCACAATTTTAAGTGGAAAATCCCTGACATCCAGCAGTCCAATGTACAGGAAAATCATAATGAGTCACCTGGATGGAGGATGGCTGAAACGTGAGAACCTCTCTTCTTTTGACTGCATTAGCAGATTCATTAATTTAAAAACTGTTAGGAGACTGTCCATCCTCCTTACAAGAGAGTGGACTATCTGTGAAAATATGTACACCACGCCTGGGTAACTGGACACAGTTAAAATCTATTAAACATAACTGTTTAGGTAAACGTCTGTGTTAGTTAAGCAACAAAATGAGCAATAATAAGGACACAAAAGTAAATTTCTTTCTTCCAATACATGTGTAACAGTCTGCAGGAGTTTGATATGCCAACCAAATAGCCCAGACAGCTTATTTGTCTTCAGCAAGTCATTAAATAATTCCAGAGAGCAACCTGCCTGTAATATACTGAGTCTTTTTGAAGGATTCTGAAATAAAGAAGAGAAGATACCTCCAGAGGCCTGGATTCAAAGAAGGATTTAGCTCTTCAGTGTTCACATCACTTCAAATAAACGGGAAGTTAGTAAAAATGTTTTGCTGAGACTGGGCTATATGTAACCACAGGTAAAAAGAGAACAGGTCTGATGGGAAACCATGAATAAACAAGTTAGTACTCAAACTTCAATAAAGTATGCAAGCAGTCATATAGCCTCACAAGATCATGCCTCTTCTCTGCATCTCTCTTTTTCCATTCACATCAAAGGCTTTCTGCCTCTATTCACTGAAACAGTCTGAGATAAAAGGAATAAATAAGCAATGTTTATTATGACTGTTGTTCTATGAACAGAGTTCATCAACACTGAGTGGTTTCTGCATGAGATTTCAGACACAGCTTAGCAACAACATACTTAAGCTGGCAAAACCAGCTTAATAAAATGCTCTGATTCATAATGTAATTTCCAAGGCACTAATAGTGGAAATAAAATTTTCGCTCTTCACGATCACCCAGTTATAAGTCCTCTATATTAAGCATGATTTCCAACTAATAATGACACTAAACTAAAATTTGAAATGGTATTGTAAATACTGTGAAGCACAGACAGCTGAAATACAGCTAGAGTTCATTTTCAAAAAAGGACAGTGACTAACTTAATTCTTTGTAATACTGACTACAGACCAGAACAATTCCAATAGCTTTAAATATTCTGAATGGTGCAAGAATGTTTTTCTAGGTAAACAAAGGAAACAAAACCATCTATTTTTTCCTGTAATAACCTAAATTAATTTTTTCTTTAGTCTCCTCAAGCGGTGATAACCATCTCGTAAACATAATGAGTTAAAATGAAACTATACAGAAGATATATTTAACTCACTCACATCTTACCTAGTCAGACATGTACAAATGTTCTAATACTTGTATTCCTTCCCATTTCTGGGGTTTAGAGTTAATCCTAATGTATGCTCAGAATAAGCAGTACTATACTAGTAATATAAAGTATTAGCTAAAATGTTGAAATTATTGACATGGAAAATAATCATTCACTATTTCAATATCAGAACATACCAGCATATAGGAGCAATAAATACAAGCAATTATGTGGACTTAATAAAAAGAAAATATATTGAATCCGAGCAAGCAACACTAGCGTAAGTTAAAAGGTAGTATTTGAAGTCATCAAAGTTTTGAAATTTATTAGAAGAATAAATTTAAATATTTAAGAGTTCAGATTTATGACCAACTACCACTATCAGGCCAAACCTAATGTTTCAGTACAATCACAGGGCTACTTCATCTTACTTGGTATGAATACTTATGCAAAAAGAATTACATGAAAAACATACTCAGAGCACAGGCATTATCTACACAATGATCACTTTCATTTGTCATTGTTCCAATTTACTGCGAAGCAAAACAAAAAAACCCCAAACTTGTTCATAAGGGTTCTTTGACAGAAACACTGATGACATTATAAACTAAGAAGTGATACCTGCCCTGTCTCTTGCATATTTTACATGAGTACCCCTCACAAAGAGGTCCACACATGAGATGGTTCAAAATGCTGCAGCAGTAGTGGTGCTAAAGCTGGATTGAGTATTGCAGCATCCTCATGTACTGAGGGGGCTCTGCAGTTGTGGGAATTTCCACAACAGGCAAAAGCCAAAGTGTTGGCAATGGAAGATTTTGACAGATGGTTTGCAAAGTCCAAGGGGACTGACAAATAATTCATCCACCATGCCTAAAGACTGCAGAACTAGCCAAAAAGTTAGGTAAGTTATAATTGGGCATCAAGGAGAGGTGATCACAGTCACCATTCTCTTTGTTACTTTAGGAAGAAGGGAAGAGTAGGAAGGGTATTTTGAAGGCTACATTCAGTTTCTTAACTGGAAACAAGTCAAGAGCCTCCATGGCAGCATTCACCAAAACACTTAAAAATCCTTGTCCAAGGCCCAAGAAATAGGCTGTATCAATGCAACCATGAGATAAGGGGGATAAGAGGAGATATACAAAGAACTGGGGAAATCAGGATTAATAAGAAAAGTAAGTCTGACCTCCTGCAATGTCAGCTGACCAGCACCTGCAATAGTGAACAACAAAGTACAGGTAAAACTTGTAAGTGCCTGTGTAACAGTATTAGATGCCTAGAAATGTGTTAGGTAAGAGACCTTGATTAGGAGATTTTATCTGAGACACAAAAAACTCAATATGCAGATGCAGTAATTTTTATCTCTCCATATGCAGTATGGACTAATGTCAGATCAGGTCAAGATGCAGAAATACAATTTTTTGGATGCAGTGACTGGTTCCTAGAAGAATTAGTCTTAAATCCCCCAAGAGAAGCTCTTCAGGCTTTATTCATATTATTGTATTGAGTTGTGAGTGAAAAAACATCATGTTTAAAAGTAATCACAACAAAATTTAAAGTAACACCCAAAAAAATGAATTTTCCAATAAATGCAGCATAATGATATTCAATTTCAAGAAATGACACAAACAGAAATGGTACAAGACAAATCAAATGAACAAAACCCAAAACCAATGTACTAGATGACCAGATAAAACTGCCTAACATTTCAAATAGAAAACAAAACAGATAGCAACCTTCTTAGCTCAACAAGAAAGTAGAAGAGATTATCTCAGTGAAAAGGCCAACAGTTTAAAAAAACCTGGAAATTTACCCAAACAGAGAGAAAAGCACATAAACCATGACAGACCAAATGTACTGAAAATAAAGGAAAAAGGAGAAAAATTCAAAGAAATCCTTGCAAAGTTTACAACAGTCTGAAAGAAATACTCCCACCCATTTTAGGAGTTGTTGGGGTTGTATTTTTGCCTTATTATTTTTTTGCTGGGGTGGTTTTTTGCTTTTGAAAACGGAGTCTATAACTAACTCCTGGAAATTCTCACAGGGAACTGCACAGCTATATAGGGAACCTAGGGAATAATAATCTCATGTACAAGTACAGGTTCAGGGCTGACCTGCTGGGAACCAGCTCTGACAAGAAGGACCTGAGAGTCCTGCTGAGCAGGTTAACCAGGAGCCAGCTGCCCTTGCAGCCCAGGTGGTCTGTATGGTATTGGGCTGCACAGGGAAAAGGGTGGCCAGCAGGTCAAAGGAGATGATCCTGCCCCTCTACTAGTGAGTCTCCATCTGGAGCACTGTCTCCAGGGCTCCTCAGGTAGGCGGAACAGTGATCTGATCCAACAGAGCATTTCTTATCTTAGTATATTCTAAGGAACATGTTAAAACCAGAAAAGTCTAAGCAAATTATAAAAACAGACTGAAAGTTAAGAGGTAAGAGGTCACAATTACTATGTTCAGAGTATAATAAGCCAGTCCCTGATATAAAGGGCTTCACCTAGTTTTTGGAAATGTATGCAGCAATGTTCCTTTCTTGATATCAGCTTTTTTTTTTTTAATGAAGAGAAAAATCAGCTGTGTGTACTTTTCTACTCTAAGATGGCAGAAAAATTGTGGTAGATCATTGTCAACTCAAAATTAATTTAAAGAACAAAATAAGCAGAACAGGGAAATATCATTAAAAATAGAAGCAATAGAAAAGCATTCTATACAACTCACAATTCAAATATTTGTTACTTAACATTAATTTCTTCATGAGTAAGCAATTGTTGCTAGTGTTTGTTATGCAGTTGTGGTAAGGGAAACAAAAGGGTCTCCAAGGCAGCTTCTTCACAGGAACATATTTAAAGGCTAATGAATTAGTAATTAGTAGTAATACTGATGACATTTGTTCACTTGTGTTGTAAATTATTTTCAAAGTGACTGTTTCTCTTAGAAGGGCATCAGTGTTCCTGGACATATAGGATTTCTCCCAGAAGGCAAATAACTATTCTAGCAAGAAGCTAGAAAATTAGCATCCACCTTATGTAATGAATGTAAAATCAGACAGCCCAGCTAAATGAAAACAGACTCCTTTACATGCTGCATTGCTTCAACATTAGCTTTGATCACATTGCAGTTGAAAGGTGACAGATGCAAAAAATTAATCTCCCACCACAGTATTTGCTCCTTCTCTGGACAGCCGTGGCAGTCTGTGAAGGGATCATAAAGACAAATCTGTTTCTGTGTATGTCTCTGCTTTTCCTGTGTGCATTTCTCCACCCCACCTCTCTCTTGAATCCATCCTGCCTTATGCTTGGGACATAAACACATAGCAAGAGCTGGATTTTTGCTATACATCTGTGCAGTGTGTAACACAAGGGGGATATGTAGATTGATAAATGTCTCCAAGGGCTACCACTCTGTAATTACCCAGGGCACAACCACATACACCAAGACGTTTCATAACACTAATAGTAATTGAAATGTCCCATCATACTGGGAAGAGGACTGTGATAATTTAGTCCTAAAAGTCCTTTCTCACCCAAAAATGAGAAATACAGACATTCAGTCTAGTTTTTCCTGTTTTGCCATCCTAACTATCCTTCCTCCTGTGAGCAAATAGGTGGAAAATCAGAATAGTAATTCCATTCAACCTACTCTTCAAAACAAAACACACAGCGTAAGTCTGCAGTGTAAGCTCACAGCATAAACTTGTCCTACAGCCAGGAGGGAGCAAAAGAGACTTGGCTGCCCCTTTTCCAGGACAAGATAAAAGCTGTGTCTCAGTCCTGACCAAGCAACAAACAGCTTCTTCAGCAGACAAGAAGCACAGCTGCCACCCATACAGAAGCAACAGCCATCCTTAATCAGCTTGATGCTGTTCTTATTTATTACTTTGACAAAGTAACAGGAAAAAATGGAAATTTTTTCTATTTCACAAACATTGTATCTCAGGAAAAATGAGTGAGTGCCCATTAACTCTTCAGATATAGTCAGCTGAAACAGAAAATACACGTACAGAGAAGAGATGGCTTGCTGGCTAAGCCAATGGACTAAACATTTTCTCCCTTCAGATGACAGTAAATATCCTGTCTCAGTTCCTTAACCTAGAAATATTGGTCCCTTATCTTACGGGGATAAGAACATAGTACATTAATACATCATAACACTGTTGTCTTTGCAAATACATAAAACATTTAAAAAGATGACACTGCTACAAAAGATGACACAACAGGGCCAACAAGGCCATCCATAACTTGCCAAAACCTCTAAAGTCAGGATTATGTTTCAGATCTCTCAACTGAAGTATCAATCAGCTTGGTCAGCTAAATAATATAAAAAAGCACAGTGAGGTATACAAAGGATGTAATTAAACTCATTCTTTTCCTTCATTCTGAAAATCTTTATTTTGGGACTTTGTGACACAAAGCTAATAAAGGCTCTCAATCATCCTGTACTGGGAATTACATTAAAATAATGACACTTGATTGCAAATCTATTATGAAGTCTGTTTAGAATCACATAAATCTGCTGGGTTTGGGTCACCAATCAATCTGCAAATTCCATGAACAAAGACTATCCATAGCATTCTGCTTGGCTCAACTAAGCGAGCCATCTCTTAACAGGTTCCACTGCTTGTATTGGTGTTTTTTTATGCTTTCAACTGACTTGTTTTATGCTTCTATCAGAGGCTTTTTGACTTTTCATGCAGCTTTCAATGAAAATTTACTGCAGAGAGTACTGCCCTATTTTGTCCAAGTCCTGACATGGATTGCCTACCTGACAGCAGAAGCACCCAGACCTTCCTCTTGGGTTTTACCAAAAGAGTTTATGACTCTTTCTCCTTATGGATTTGCAGAGAAGCACTGGCCAGGGCCACTCAGAAATCACTCACTGACTTTTTGTCAGGCCAGAAGTCATTGGCTCAATGGTAGAGCAGAGTAGCAAAGTCTTGTGTGGTAGTATTCAGCACAGGGAACCAAAAGATCTGCATGAAGCACTGAAAAGATTGTGACAAAGCCAATAATCTAATAAAATATTTTCAGAAATTAATTTTAGTGCTTAATCCATACTTCGTATCATGCAACATTAAAAAAATTAGTTTCTGTAATAGACAAGTTTAAAATATGAGAAAAACACTACAAGGGATTCCCTGGATCAGTGAATAAATCCCTGAATAAATAATAGATTTCCTTTTGGCCCTAAAACTTTCCTCCACTAAGAAGCCACTGTCTTCTTATTTACCTCATAAAATAAGTTCTCCATCATACTTTGCTCTTTTTCTGCTTCATTTTGCTTGCAGTTTCACGAAACAGATTGAGTTTTGCTAACAATTTGCACAACAGCATTAATATTTCTCTGCTGGGAGATTAATACTCTGAATGGAACACACAGAATATAGGATTTACAAGTTTAAAACTGCAAAATAAATCTGGTTGAAGTGCAAATTATCTTTTCTACTTCTGTCATTTTAATGGCATAGAGAAATGAAATCTATGTCAATATTTAATATTATTATTCTACAATTAAAAAGTTGCATTAATAACTTTAATGCCACGATTATCACCTCTCTGCTTTGGGATACTTGGCTGAGTCTGTAATCAGGTTTGCAAACGCAAAGTACGAGATTGGCAAGGTCAATGACAAAACAACACACCCACTCTTTTTAGATATAAGCATTTAGCACAGCTTTTTCCCTTTTCAAATCCCTGGATGTGTTTACTGAGTAACTGCAAATGCTGCTTTTCCTCTGCTACAACCTGTAATCAAAAAAGAGGCATTTCAGCACTTCTCACATATCAATAACATTACAATTTGTTGGGGTTATCTGTTTTAGAAAATCAACATCCCTAAAAACAACATTTTTCCATACATCAAACTTTTTCTCTTAATGACTCTTAAAGGCTTTAAGCTGCCTCACTACTAGCTTAAACATTTTGTCTTCCTTCATAACACCTAAAAAATCCAGGCACTTAGATTGCAGAACACTTCATTTCTTCAATTCTTCCCAATATCTCTGGGGGAAAAAAACTCTCCTTGACACATTGATCAGTATATTTTTCAAAAAATGGTTTCCTGACATCATCTCACTTTATACTAAAGGTTATCTGATAGAACATGATACTGGTGTATGCACTTTCAAAGGAAAACAGATTTGGCTATATTATAGAAGTATTTTTTTCACCTTATCTAGGAAAAAAAAAACCTGATTCCCTTCTGTCTGGCATGAAAGGCTCCATAGTTCATATTTTTAGCTCCTTATCTTGGTTTAGTGTCATTACATGCGTTCCAAGGATATGTAAGAGACACCCATAATATACAAATAAACATTGAGAGCATTATGTATAAATCCTGCCCATTGAATCTAAATGGAGCAGTGACTGCAAAACATTTGCTTAATGTTCCCCACAGTCTTTTTTTAAATGGTGATAGGGGCAGATAATAGCAGCAGGTAGGACATATGTTATAGCTCTACAGAAACAAAACCAATTCACAGGAGAAAAAACATGCCAGGTAAAAGGCAGATTCCAAATTATTCCTAAATATGATCTACACAGTGACTTTGACTTAATTAATGCACGCAAAATATTTCAAAGATTATATCAGAATGAAGTACAAAATCACAATTAGCCTTATGGAAAATAATAATTTACATAAAACGCCAACAAATAGTACATTCTCTGTCCTCTGTAGAAACAGACATGTCCAAGGCAAAGGAAGTAAGATTCTACCAGTCATTATAAGCTTGTTTGTCAGTTCATAAAATATGTATTTCTTTTCGCTGCTGAATTTGGAGGGTGGCTGCAAAACTTTCCTTTCACTAGACGTTACAGGGAAAACGAACACTGTTCATGTTCTGCTCAGCAAATTGAACTAAAAATAACTACTATCACTATATTTAATTAGTACTTCTGATAGGAACACTATCGGAGACATCAATGTCTTCAAGCAGTCAAAAACCAACCAAAATATAAACAAAGAAAAAAGGGGGGAAAAATGTTTCCTCCCACAAATCAGTAACAAGATAAAAAACAAAACAACAGAACAGCAACCACCATGAAAATTATGGGTTTTCATTCATGCATATGGTTCCTCAGTGGAAAAGCTGTGGACCACGAAACAGACAAAAGAAATTCCATGTACACAGACAGATTTCTGTCAGTGACAGTAACTTCCTGAAGCCTTTCATAAACACTAAATTGACTTCCAATGCAAAACAGGTCAATGATCATGAAATTCTATCTGCACCACTGACAGACTAGATTTTAGGATGCAGTGAAAAAAAAGAATACTAAGCAAGAAACATTAACTACCAACTAACACATTTCCCTTCCATAGGATCCAACATCTATGCACTGCACAGGAAACACTCATCTGTCCAATATTGTTTTTAACAACAAAACTGATAGACACCAATATTCAGCCCTGTTTGAAGGAAAACATGCAGAAAGGCAGTGTCAGAAAGGATGCTAATAGACAGAGATAATGAACAGGCATCATTCAAATACTAAAAAAAAAAAGCAAACCATGATGGATGGAAGTGCACTCTCTCTCCATCTGTATCAAATAAATTTCACCATCCCAATCAAAAACTTTGTCTTTTTGTTATTCAGCACAGACAGCAGAGTAGAAAGTTGCACTGACAATTTATATGCAAAGTTTTCTCCACTAAAATGAATCTAAAAGTAATGGTCTAATATTAAATAACTTGCATAAACTTTCTACTTTGTCATCCGTTTCAAAAAGAAAATATAAAATTCTTAAAAGTGGCCTTACAGCTAAAGGCAATACCATTATTTATAGCTACAAAATGGGGAAACCTGGGAAAAAAGGTCAAGTGCCCAAGTTCTGAGAAACTTACTTGGTTTTTTACTGGTATGATAAATACTCAGTAATCAATCCATGATCTTTTGCCAAGCACTGTAACTCTCTAGTATTAATATCTTACTCCTTACTTACTCTCTCACAGCCTTAATCAGATGTTCTAAGGACTACTGGAGAAGTACAGCCAGTACCTCTGGGAATCACTTTATGTCTGTGCAGTAACCCCTTCCACTGAAGTTAAAGCTCATTAAGGATATATTAAGGTTTATATTTGCATATAAATTCCTCAGGTATGTAACTGCTAAAATTGCCAGATGTTTTGTATGCAACGACAGGGAAGAGCAGTGGTCCCACAGCATAAGCTCTGCAGTCAAAAAACCTAAGTGTCTTTCATAAAAGGCTATGACTGAACAATTTTATAAAATTCTGATACTAATATGCACTGATGTGCATGTTAAATTCATCTTTTGCTATCAGTTCTTTGAGCTTATCACACTAGCACAGGAAGAAAGAGAATCAGAACTCTTTCCTCTTCAAGACAAAGGCAGACAGAAAATCTCTTTTTATATTACCAGTCTAGATCTTCAAAGCTACATGACACAGCAAAACTTTGTGAATACATTCCCACACTCAGCACAAAAATAAAAGTGAGGTACCTGATGCAAAAATAATGTGACCAAGAGTTTTACTGGATTTCAAGGATTCAATTTACACTTCTTTAATTATTGATAAAAGTAAATAATTGTTTAAAAAGCTTGGAATTGAGGTCTCCTCATGTAATTACAAATAGGTTGAGCAGTGGTAATATTTTACTGTCATACTTTTTCAAACTAACAGGGATAGAGATATTTCAAAACTGAGATAAATTCATCTGAAGTATATTCTACACTGATTTTGATTGGGTTACACACAAGAGAACTGCAATATTCAACTGTTAGAGAAATTACTTTTGTCCAGCTAAAATATCAATCACACAATCATTCTAAGGATTCATGGCTGACTTTCCTGGTTTTAATATGAGAACTAGCTACCGTGCAATCAAATAGCTTAGACAATATTAACAAATAATGAAAAAATCATATTGCAATCTAGTTAATTGCAGGCAGGAAGCAAATCCTGCAACATTTGAATTACCTGAGTGATTCTACACCCATGGGAGTAAATCCACACAGCCTGATGGGACCAGAGGGTAATCAAAACACACCCCATCAGTGCAGGGCCATAGCCATGCTCCAAGTTTTCATCCTTAAGTTCAACGGCAAAATAAAGTTTACTGCAGTAACAATATCAGAATATCTCTCATACAATTCTTCATGCATTGGTGGTATGACTGAGAATTAAGAGATCATATCAGAAACAGATCTGTCTGTTATGAAAAACATGATTTCATGTTAAATTGGGCCACTAAAACAAGCAGAAGCATTAATTCCTCCAGCAGCTCCATTCCTCCCCTTAGGCATTCTCTCCTCTTCATCCCTTGACCCTCTCTCAGCTCCCCAGCCATCTCTCCTCACTCCCACCCACTCTGAGCCATGGGGCAGTGAGCACTAGGGTGAAACAACCCAGTGACAGAAGCAAAACAAGGACAGTATTAAGTGACCACTACTTTAATCAGCTGCACAACATGGGTGCTTGAATCCTTGTAGCAGCCCCCAGAAGGAGGCTGGAAGGAAGCAGTTAGGGCTGCATAAAAATACCATCCACCAACTATTCCCCCTCCCAAGCCAGAAGATCACATTTTTCTGTCTTGTTTGTTTTCAGCAAGGTAGAAGCCAGATTCATGGCACATGTTTACTCTTTAAGGTAGATCAAAAAAAAAAACTTTTCCAGAAGGACTGAGCACATGTGGGTTCAACCAATGTCGGTGGAAGCTGTAGGCAGGTAGTTATCTCTAAAACCTAAATGCAGAGACTCCCATAAAACATGTTTTTATTTGTTTCCTTATGCAATGGCAGCTTCAAATAAATTTATCCTAATGAAATCTCAAGAAGAAAAAGAAATAGCACGTTAAAAAGGTATAACTATCTTCTCTTCTAATAAAAGTTTCTGCACCATTAGACTTTTGCTAGCCTTTTGACAAAGCTCTGAATTTTCCCTGAAAGCAAATTACAGCCTTTTGTGTAAGGCTGTAATTTCATCTCATGTGTACACATTTGCTTTGCTACCTGTGCCCAATAATGACAATCACTGCAAAAAGCACCAAACAGCACAGCCTTTGGCTTGCCTGGCCACACAACACTATCCAGCCAAGTACTCAGCAGGGCTCCCCACCAGATCACCAAAAGTGACTCAACACTGCCACTACTCACACAACCTCCAGGCCTTCCATCCAAAACAGGATTCACTTTTTTGATGTGAAATAATTTTTGTCACCCCATAATGACTACTATGTTACAATTAAGCTTTCAGCAAAATCTCTCTTCTACACAAAACCTAAAGGTCACTTTCAGAGTGCTGGCACAAGATTATCATTATCATGCTGACATATTTGTCCATTGTTTTTTTTTCCTATTTTTAAACTTAGACCCCTTTGGTGCAGGGACTATCTTCACTTTCTCTATATTTTTTACTCCTGAAACATTATAGTCCTGGGTTCTAACAAGAACAGATACAAAAAAGGCTCAATAAAAGAAGTGGCAGGACAAGAGCACATACACGTCTTGCAGTAAAACTCTCTATAAACAGTCTCTTCCAAAAAGACAATTGAGGATTTAAAATTAAAAAAAAAATGAACATTGGCACAAGAAAGATACCTCCCTTACCTGAATTTAATCAAAGGGAATGAAACACATTTTGCAGACAGCTATTATATATGACATCTCACCTATTTACATGCAGTTCATCATTTCATCAGTACAAGGAAAACATATCATATAAGGTGAAATTTGTTTGATTTTCAATGCCTACATCAAGGTAAGATAAATTCCACTCAATGTGATTGGCAAATTTTCAGGGAAATGAGAGCAATTTTTATTAGGTAGACAAGTTTTCATTTTAGCATCTAAACTCTCCCTAAAGAAGGGTGCACTTGTAAAAACTTCGAAAAATCCATTTTTCATTTGAAGCTTACATTAGAAATAGAACTCTCTAAAGCTCTTTGGGACCTAGAGAACATCACACATAGAAAGGGAAAAATCTTAATAAAAATAGCTAAAAGGAGAAGGCTAAGAAGAACTTTGATTCCTTGTTAAATTGAGTAATATCTGAAAAGTAAAATGTTTAATTCTTCTGCAGCCTGCATTCTCCAATGTTACCAAAAACTGAGCTCAAAACAGGGAAGAAATGTTATTACCTTCAGTTAAGATCATAATTAATATTGATACATCCTGTCATTGCTTACTTAAACAAAGGTGCTTCAGGTAAACAATTTTCCTGATATCCCATGTGCTCAAGACTGAAGAAATTAATCCTGAATTAGTGTATTATCTGGTCCAAATATTAGAAAAATGGGAACAAACACATTTTTCTAAAGCTTTTTCTTCTCTCTAAAATAATTAAGCACTTGTATAGATGGTTAATTTTCACCATCCCTTGCTTTTGGCCTCCTTTCCCCAGCAGAGACACAAGAGACTATCTAGACAAGAGAACTAGGATAACAGTTTTATATATCCTTGATGGTAAAAAAAAATGGCATTATTCCGCAATGTCTTTTCTGAGCAAGGTCAAAACATTTGAGAAACAGATTTGGAAACCAAGGACAATTAACCCCTAACAGCAATTTGCAATAGTTTGACTGCAACAGCTTCACTGTAAAGTTTTACTTACACAAATAATTCATCCTTTTGTAGGTTTTAAAAGCATATGACAGAACTTGAGCAGATATGAAATACAACATCTATTTGCTTGAGGTTAACAGTTTCTTAAATTAATTGTAAAACTTCCTTAATCCAAGAATCAATTCAATTTCAAAATACTCTGTTATCTAAGCTTCAGAGCAATGGATTGCCCCAACTTGTAGACAGCACTGCCACAGAAGATGAAACAAGAGGTACTGATTATCACCACTTTTATGGTGTAAAGCTGATTTTGAGACTTTTCCTATAAGATGTCCCAGCCTATGCAGAACCTGAACAAGCAAAATGAATTTGCTACTCCTCACAAACAGAGATAAAGAACTAAAACTTTAGTTAACAAGTCTATACCCTTTATTTTCAGCATTTCTGTGCTACAGAAGGTGTGCTTCAGAAGTGCCTAAGACAGAGGACTATGGTGAGTCTCACTGGGATAGAATTAACTCTGCACAGTGGCCTATGCAGTGCTGTGTTCTGGACTTGTGTCTGAACTGGCACGGGAACAACAGAGCAGTGTTTTAGCTAATGCAGAACAGTGCCTGCACAGTGTCACAGAGTCTGTGCTCCTCATTCTGACACCACAGCAGGCACATTAGGGATGGCTGGGAGCAGACACAACCATAACAGCTGAACTTACCTGACCAAAGGCACATTCCAAATGTCACACTCACCCTTAAAAACTGAGGAATAATCCTCCTAGAGCAGCCATTGCCTGGAGACTCACTGGGCCTCAGTCTGCATCTGGGAGGTGGTGTGATGGCTTTCATATCACTGGGGCTAGAAAGGGTATCCCACCTCTTGTCTTGTCTTTACACTCCTTCTAGTTTAACTCACAAGTTTTTTTCTTGTTTTTGCTTTTCCAATTCTTTCCCTTCTCCCATTTAAGGTGGGGAGTGAGCAAGTGACTGGGCTGGTCCTGGAGAGCAACGAAGCCACATAGTGAGATTTGGGGTTCAGTCTTTACATTGCAGACACCTCTAGTTCTGTTGCATCTGTACAAGGTTTCCTGTCTTCAGACTTACAATGCAGTAACATTCCATGCACCTTTACCATACATTAAGAACCATATCAAGGATAGTATCTGACCACCCTTTACCATATGTTTCATTACTTTGCATAATGCATCCAAGCCATTTCCTAGAATGCAAGTGTGCTAATGGATGCTCATGGAAAGCACTTAACTTCAATACTACAGTTATCAAAAGAAAGGTCCTCAAAACATTGCCAAATTGCTTTTTATGTATCAGACACTGTCTGCATTTGAAGTTCTGTTGTTACAGTACTTGTTTTGTATCCTCACATGAACTTCTTTCATTAACACTATACTGAAGCGGTGAAAACAGCCAATCAGTCTCACTACAATAACTGTTTTTCTGTACAGTTTTTTATAGTTTCTCATTGCTTTTTTAATACTAAAAGTCTAAAGAATGTCTCTCCAATCAGGAGGGTACAAAAACATACAGGCTCTGAATCATAAGCAGTCTCTCACTTGTGTCTTTGCTAACTTTCATCTGCCATCAGTCTACTAAATTTCTCGGGCTGGATTAACCCTTCTGGAGATCCACTTTTTTTTAATTCACCCTAATTAAACTGAAATCTGAAATACATGGTTTTTAGTAAAGAATATAGAGCACCTTATTAGGTCTGCCTTCCAACAGTGTTTATGCATTTACCTCATTCCAGGGGAAGGAAAAAAAAAAAATCAAGATGGCCATAATAAGATAAACTTCATACTTGAACCTAATGTACTTTTCACAGATGATTCACACAAATAGCAAAGAAAATACTATATGACAGCTAATTTATTTTTAATAAAAACTAGATTTTGTACCACAATCCTTCTTGTGGATTAACCTTCATCAAATGGTAAGTAAACACTGAATCCACTGCAGTCAATTTTAAACAACTCTTGCTCACACAAATTGACATTATTAATGCAATGCATTTAATATGGATTCTACCATCTTTAATCTGAAAATCATTATATCTAGACTACTTCTTACACTTTAGCCATTGTTTAAGTTGTAACACATTAGTGTTGTTAAGCGATGTGCAGGATAAATACCACTCACAAAAAGCCTGAGTGTTACTTCAGAAAATTCTGGGTTAGAAAGAGAAGGCAAAAAGCATTTGTCAGCACAAAGAAACAGCAAAGACTTGGTATATAAGACACAGGACCCAAAAATCGGCAGGGAAGCTCAGATCTCAGCTCTTCTCTCTCTGCACTGATACTCCCGCCCTTCCAAGCTTGATTCACTCAAATCCATATTGCCACCAGATCTCCTACTCTGAATTTCACTTTCTCCACAACAGGGACATGGCTTTCAAGGAAGGGTGAGAAAAGATTACAGCTGCCTCAATTTCATCCTTCCAGTTTCAGTATTATAAAAACATAATGCACTGCAACAGTTCAAAATCCCTCCTGAGAGTTTCTAATCTCATATGCTAAGCAATCAAATGACTCTCAAAAGAGCATACCATGCCAAAAAAAACCCAAAACAATAACACAAAACAAAGAAACTAAAAACCTCCACAAACATAAACCCTAAAAGCAGTAAGCAATCACAGAAGCTCTTTTTAAGAGCTCAGATTAAATACAGATAAATAATGGAAAAATAGAGTTCATCAATGTGCAAAAGACTTCCATATAACTTTATTGTTCAGAGATTATAAAGTTAAATAGCACATATATTAAATGCTAGTAAGAACAATTTCGCTGTAAACATTTATCCATATTTGATATGCAAATAGAACCTTAAATGGGCTCTATTATCAGACTAGAAAAAATTCTTGATTAGAAACTTTTATTCTATACAAAGACTGGGGACAATGTGGGATGCAGTAAATTACAATAAATCCTCCTGGCCATGTAGCCTGTGACATCCCAAAGTATGTTAGGCTACCTTTTATGTTGTTATTATTCACTGTGATGCTGTCATCCCTGCAGGATACAGGCTAAGAAAGCAGCAAATATCAGAAAACAGAAAGCAAAGAAAGAGCAACTGAACAGAGAGCCTCGGCTAACAACCAAAAATACATCCCCTGCAGTGGCAACCAAATATTTGTTACATTGCTAACTTTCTTTTCAAAAAGCAAAATAAATCTGACTCCTTTGCTGCATTTCAAATGATCTCTGCTTTTTTCATATATTGCACTTTTGCATTAGATACCCTATAAGAATCTTTATCAATAGTTTTTCAGAAATAAATACTGGGGGGGCGGGGGGGGGGGGAAAAAGAAATATTGCAAAAGCTTTCACCTACCTGAATGTAACCCTACACACTCCACCCACTAGCACATGAAACCAATAGAAGAAGTTAAGCAAAAAACCAAATAGTCCAAACTACAGGTAACTAGCACAGTCTTCTTCCATTTACTAGCTACATTCTTGTTTTTTGTTTGAGAAATGTACACCTACATGCAACAATGTTAGCAGTGAGAAATACCATCCAGGACCTCAAGCTCACTCACTGCTTCTGTGCTATGCTGATGTTGCAACATGAATCCACAGATTCTGGACGACTAAACAGCTCCCTCCTTTTTCCCAACACATACATCTACAAATGTGTTTAGTTTCCACTGCTCCTTTCCATCTCCATTGTATTATCCTGGCAATTTCACAAAAGCAGCACGAGAGCTGAACTCACTTGTTTCTTGTGAAGGAACTTGATATAAACATATAGTTTGTTATTTGGGCACGTGCAATTGTCCTTAGGAGGTAACAGACTGAAGTTGGCAACAGAATTACAACTTATAAATATTAAAGTTACAGAGAGATTTTTAAAGAGTGAAAAGTCCATCAAAATAGCCATTTCTGTTTATGATCCATGCTACATTTCTGACCACACAGCAGAATGGAACTCTGCACCTCTATCAGTTTAATACTAGCAAGTGTTTGCGTAACATTTTTTACTAAAGAAACAGTCATGTGATAAGTTTCATTTCATTGTAATAACATAAACCAACCTAAAAGTAAATCTTGCTGAATTTCCTAGTATGCTACAGTCATATACCAGTCTGGCCATAATCAAGAAAAAAGGTTGATAGACATAATAATATAAAACAAAACAAAATTTTAAGTGTTATACAATTATTTACATGAAACCCAAAACTTTCTAAATTTACATCAACTCTATTCATAATTTTCATAGTCTCCATATAAAGAAATATACAGGCACAAAATTCAAATGTAAGAAAACAACAATTAGACAACGTTCAAGTGTAATAATAAAAAAAAAATCCCATATGGAGTTTTAGAGCTTATTCTTTCAAGGTTTATTTCTTGAAACTGAAATACAATTCTGAAAGTCTACAGGTGCTACAGTTTTTACCACTGCCACAGCTTGTTTCTCCAATATCACATCTCTCCTTATTCCAACAAAGGCATTACTATCAAAACACCTAAAAATCATGTTCTCTTAACACTTGTTGAGAAATTGAGCCTTTCAAATTAATATTTTTTGTTGATAAACATAAACAAGACACCTTGCTAACAAAGGGCTAAATATTCAAGGGTTCCTTTGCAGCTCTGAGCTTCTTCATGCTGATGAGAATTACAGAAAAGGACCACTGATGTCTCCACACACTGTGGCAAACCCTAGCATCAAGGAGTTCAGGCTGAAACAAGTTAGCATTTGTTAAAGGCACTCTAAGTACTTGCACCCAGCTCCTGCTATTTATTACGTGGGCTCTGAACCTGCCTGCATCTTTTGAGAGAGCTACAAGAGGAGAGCAGAAACGCTTCTTTGGAGAACAACAGAAGTGCTGAGTCAAAGCTTCCAGTCCAGTCAGTACTTTGTGTTACCAGTCCTTATTCAGAAACAATCAGATTTCCTAAGACTGCAGAACTAAAATACCTCTCTGCCATCACACCATCAAATTTTATTCAAATTGGGAACATCCAGAAAAGGTCAAAATCTCTAATTCTTAACATACCAGCTTATGGGGTTTGTTAAGAGTATTGGTACATCTGACACAGCCACAGCCAGGAGCTAAGCCAAAGCCTTGCCAGTGGCTTTTTTAATTTTTTTTAAATTTTTAAATTTTTTTTAATTGCTAGGCAATTACTCGGCAAAGAAGCAGAGGAACAGACAAATTAATTCCGGCCCAATGTTACCCATATTTTAGTAGCTAGTCAGAGGTTTGCATTACACTTCTTTATTATATAAGTTATATCAACTTCTTGGTAGAAAATTAAGAAAAGCAATAGGAATTCAAGGTACATTCAATACACAAAACCAAAAAAAAAATGCAGGATAGATTTCTTTCTGTTTCATTAAAAAAATAAAGTAATGCTATAGCCATGTGTCTTGCTACTGAACCC
This sequence comes from Irena cyanogastra, assembly GCA_013397155.1. NCBI lineage: Eukaryota > Metazoa > Chordata > Aves > Passeriformes > Irenidae > Irena > Irena cyanogastra. Next base: position 130,381 of record VWZV01007779.1, read on the forward strand.
AGACTAAGGCTGCAAGGAGTTGAGACACCTGCAAAACAATAACATTTATTTTCTTGCACAGACAACACGGATTAAAAATTGTGTATTTAGTCACAGACCAAAAAGCTCTTTCATAAATTGTGCATCTCTCTAACTTAATCTGGGACTTATAACATTGCTCATTTCTGCTCCCTTTATTCTTTGAGATGCGGCAGTGGAACAAAGCTTGGTTTATCAGAGCACAGCTCCCTGAAGACTGAAGAGTGCAGACTGCATCATCCGCAGCCCATTATCACTGCAGCCGCCTGACACAAACACATTCGATACTGAGCGCTCACTGCAGGCTTTGGGTACGGTCATGTGTCCTCCAAAAGGGAAAATCAAAGAAAACAAGACAAAACAGGGGCTTTCCTTAGACGTTCATCTAAAGAATAAAGGAAAGGTAGACAGTTTCCTGTGATAAAAACCATTCATATACTCACTGAAAAGAGTTATAACTGAGCGCTGCTGAACAAAAAAATTATGTAGGTGCAGCCTTACTGCAATTAGATGTAGTTAAGAAAAACATGTAAGCATTGCCCTCGCTAGTTCTGCTGCTTATCTTCAGATTTGAACAAGACAAGTAATTTCTAGGAATTAAACTGGACACAACAGACATTAAAAGCAATAATGCAAATCACTTTGCCTATGTAAAAAGAATTAAAGCTATCTAGTTTTTTAGTGTATTTGCATTCAGATTACTGTTGTGTGGCATTATTTTTTCTCTGAACAATTAAAAAACTTTCAGCAGACATTACTAAACACTACAGATATCTGATCCTGTCAAACACTATTTCCCAGAAATCCTTTTGCTTAGAAGTCAGCTGAAAGATTTCCCCTGAATTTTTAGACAATATTTCTTTATTAAGGCTGCAGATTATGAGGGGGAGAAATGAGAAAATTATGTAAATCAATATAATTTTGTCATGGAGTCAGATTCATATAAGTCACCACCAAATAATGCTAATATTCAGGGCAGTCTAAACATATATTACAAACACATCTTTAATTTAGGAACACTTTTTCTACTCATATAAAGACCTTCAGTAAAACAGCAATATGTACAGTGCTCAGTGACTTCATTTCTTTCTGACAGCCAAAAAGAACAAGATTCCCTCTTAGAGGGGCTGGTCATCTAATTTAGGTACCATTCTCAATTCATGTATAAACCAATAAAGAGATTATATACTACAATGCAGGACAAGAACACAACTAAAAATTGCATGGTTGCTTCTATTAGGTCTGCATAACTTATATGGCCCAATATTATTTTTTAATAATTTACTTCTAAAGACTTGCAACTTTTGGTAAATGGAGGTGCATAGCTTTAGTCAAAGTGCTCAAAAAAACTAAAGGAGTGCTGCAGCAAATTCCAGTAAAGGTTCCTGCAAACCTCTACAAAGGCACTTACATGTATGAAGCTTGAACAGCAACACTGAAGTCCCTTGTGCATGAAAAGAAGCACAATGAAAATTTCTGCAGAATAAAGATGGCACCAGGAAAGGATTTAGGCATGAAGTAACCAGAGGGCCATAGAGCACAAGGTTTAAGGATCAGAGATAAGAATGACTGCTTGTTTTGTAAGATAAACTCACTCCTTTTATCCCCATTACTGTACATAACTATACTTAACTCACACAGCTGCCATAAAGGTTGCAGTTTCCACAGGAAATAATACAACTCTACTCACATCATCAAGGTAATTACATTACCTTTAATGTAATTATCTACAGTAAGAAAATTATATAAATTATAAAATGCCATGAATCTCTCATATTTCAGGAATAAATTATACCACAATAAACACCTTACTATCAGTGTAATTGTACATCCCAGAAAGGCATACACACAACACAAGAAAATTAAGGAGCGTACACTTAATGACTATTTAGCTTTCAAGAAAAAATATGGTTTCTTTTTCAAGGCATTTATTCTTAAAATGTGGAATGTAATAAAATATTGGAAGAGAAAAACAGCACATGAAGCTGTATTAAAGTTTTAACTTAGTTGCTTGTACATAAAAAAATGAAGTTGAAATTTCAAATTTTTTGGCTTAAAAATACCATTTTTCTTATGAAACAAGGCTAAATGGTGAAGTTTTATGACCAAGCATATTAAAATTACTTTCCAATTTTAGTGTCTCATTCTAGGCAAGTAACACTAAAAAATCCCTGCCACAAATTAAGTGGTAAGGCTAAAAACAGCCTGTTCCACTGAGGCTTAATATCTGCTCCTGATAGATGAACAAAAATAACTGTCAAGAGAAGCAAACCTCCTTAGTTTTCCAGTGTGAAGCCTATATGGAATTTTGTGGTTTCATAAGTTTATGAAGGTTTAAGTCTTTACTAAATAAATTATAAAACTTTATACTATCATTTTAAGAAGCATCTCTAAAATAAGAGAAAGACTGCCCTTGAATACTATAAACTTTACTGGACTACACTGTAATGAGCCAAAACACTAAAAAAAAGTGTAGTTGATTATATATGGTCATATTTATGTGACATATAGAGTAGCCATAGAGCTAGATTCAGCAAAACCATACTGCAAAAGCTGTCAGCACAATAAATATAAATATGTGGCATTTGAATTGGATGAGATCCACATAATATGACAGAAGAGTCGAGGGGTTCCAGAGTCTGCCAGATCAATATCTGGGGCTCAACTTGCAGCTGCTCTTGAGTGCCTGCTGCAATTGATGAGATGCTTTAATGTCAAGAAGGCACTTGTAGAGTCAACTTCCCATCTGCTGCATGCTGAGCAGAGCATTTGGGAGTGCTGGTGCTGACCACCACAAGTCTCAATAAAGAGAAATAAAAGCTTTGAAAAAGAAAGTTTATTCAAGTCCATGTGTTATTACCTGAAACCCAGGCAAAGGCAACAAACAAAATTCCTTCCCAGTAAGCACAACCATTAAAGGGTTTAGGACCCAGAAAATATGAAATGAGATGTCCAACTCTTGGAATTTGTATTTCTTGACTGCTTCAGTTATCTGTTTATGTTTTATGTGATGAGAGCTGAAAAGTATTTGCCAAGTGCTGACTAACAAAAACAAATGCAATGTATTGAAAGGTAGCACTAAAATTACAGACTAAAAATCCTATGCCTATTTTTCCAATTAAAATGAAGAGACAAAATAATGCAGAGGGAAACTGCCTTTGAGGATTTTCAGAACACTTAGGATTATTTCTGGGTTATTACAAAGGTTGTGAAAGAAGACACATAAAAAATGATTTTTACTATTCACTCTGTTTATAACTTAACCTTGTTAATTTAGGCAAAGGCCATCTTTTTTTTGGATGTCTCATTTTTCAAACTGAAATGGGACAGAGTCCTTAAAACAACTCAGAACTTGTCATTTTAAGAGATCTCCAGAAGAGCTTAGCTCCTGTACATACATAGAAGAAGAATAAAAAATTATAATTTAAAAAAAAAAAACCACAACAAAACACAACCCTGAAAATTATTAACCAATGTAGTTTGACTATTTTAGGAAACATTTTTTGAAATATACCTGAAAAAAAGACCAATACACACATATGTTACATAACTGTACTGTGATGTAGCTACAACTGGCTAAGAACAAAAGGTAAGGCGAACAAATACAATGAAAGAGAACACTGAAACAAAGCAGGGATTGTACACACAAAATCTCATTCTCTCCCCATCCAATAACTTTAATGATACAAGTGTAAGACTTCCTATCTCCTCTCCACCCTAATGAACTTAGGTGCCATATAAAATATTTGCACACTGCCTACAATTCTTTCATATCATACAGTATTTTTCTATCTGCAGCTGTAGCTAATGTTTATGTATGTTGCTTACTACAGCATTGCCAAATTTTATAGAGAGATCAGGAATATCTCCTGCATACTTTACTAAAGCAACATTTCATTGATGACTTGGCAAAAAATAACCCACTTCCAATTATATTTTCACATAAATTTAAATTCCACTTAGAAATAAATAACTGAAAAATCTTCAAGTGGCTAAATTAAGCTGCATTACTGTAAGAAAAGCTGTAGTAAAAAAAACCTACCAATTGAGTTCTCTTCAGGAATCCATCAGTCCTTATTTCAAAATTTGTTGGAGGCTAATTTGACCATTTGGAAATATCTCTTGCACTACCAAAACTTTATATTCTTATTTATAACTTAATATTCTTATTTATACATGCCTACTTCTCACACTCATATATTCACTATGTTGTACATCCAACTTAAAAAAAAAAAAACAAACCTAAAAAAAAGCAGCATGAAGAAAGTCACTTCACAGACAACGTGCAGCACACAAAGTATCTAAAGCACACAGACATCTCATCCACAAGCTCAGGCAGTAAAAATCTCCAGGCTCAAGATTTTCCAGCTACTTATTGGAAAATTACAATACTCATAAGGTATTCCTTATTCAAATTGTGAAGTTAAATGACACAAAATTTATACAAGTGAAATGCCTACTTGAGCATACCAGCCAGATCTTCTGCGCTTTGCTTTAATAACAATCTCTTTATGCATACAGATTTTACTTAAGCTACAATTTCCTAAATTATATCACTCCAGAATTCATATTTCGTTCTAATAATATTTTTCAGAAGTCCTGCCTCATCATCTCTCTTCTACATTCCCCAGCATCTCATCAACACAGCACTGGAACTACTGAAACTACTGTGGACAGAGCAGCAAAAGTCAGCTCATAAAAATGCCTTTGGGGGTTTTTTCAGCGACCACTAAAATCACAATATGGACAAGCTTTTCCTTGCCAAAATAAAGGCCTCAATTCATTGCCTCCTGTGATCAAGTTCTCATACGATTCCTAAGAATTTCAAAGGCCTGCTACATACTTACTTTTCAGAGGTTACCTGAAATACTGTCAAAGATGATACAGTTCAAAAACTACAGATTCTGCCTAATAAATATCACTGCACTAGGCACAACAAAGGAGCAACTCAATCCCAGAAGGCTCAAATCTGCATATCAGATGGAACAAACCCACAGATGGAGGTGAGGTGGGCCGGAAGGATGAACAGATCAAAGGGATGCATAAAAGAAAAACAGCTGGACTGCACATCCACCCCCTCCAAAGCTTTTGGATAAATACACATAACTTTTCAAGCTATCAAAACATGCAACTTTCAGGTCAGGATTTTTCCACTAAAATACAATTTTCTTTTCTTTGTGGAAAAAATGGGTATAATAATAATAATAATAATAACAGCACCAACAATAATATAGAACAGTTTGGGTTGGAAGGAAGCATCTACGATCTCGGTCACAGGGTCACACCTACAACCTCTCTGGGCAACCTGTTCCAGTGTTTCATTCTCATCATAGAAAATTTCTTCCTTCTCACCTTAACAACAATAATAAACCATCACAACACACAAAGCCTTCAGTATTTCTTGAAAAACTTTAAATTTTCTTTGGGACAGCTGAAGATGCTTCCTACCCTCTGTGCCTAGAGGCACCCAGGGACGCTGGTCCCCAGCAACACATCTACTGAACTGCCCCACTCCTTCACCAAATGAATTCCTGGACTTTCCAAGCCCCTTGCTCACCACCTTGCAGGTGAACATGCTGGGCTGGCAGTATTCCTGCTTTCTTGCATTCTCTGCCTTTTTCTGTCTATGGGGCTGCCAGATTTGACAGACCACCAACCAAGCGTGGTGTCACATGGGCTTGTTCTGCCAGCTCCCTGGCTTTACAGCAAGGCATACAGATTCTCTGGCATTCTGTCTTCAGTTCCTCTGAATCCAGAAAGAGCTTAAATTTCAAGTCAGAATGAAAGCTACAAAATTCCAGCAATATCTCTTTTCCTCATGAAGGAAAACTCCACTTCCTACATGACCCTCACAGTCTTGTCAAGATGCAAAGACAATATTCAAACGCTTTTTCTTTCTTACACGCTTCAAAGACACTGGAGAGGTATTTATAAAAATATAGAAATAGTGCTCTAATCCTCAGGTTCCAGGCATTTGCCATTGATAGTCACAGCTATCTGACAGTCTGCAGTGTGCTTGTGAGCATCATGTGAGCCCTGGCAAGACACACCAGGTCTCTGCATCTTGCCAGCATGACCCTATGCTAGGTGAAGAGCTATCTTTTGTTACATCACTGGCCACTGCAAAATCTTGTTTTCTGGCTCCCTTGATTCTTCTCCTCCACTGTGTCTTGACTCTGTTTCTAGTGAAAGAGTTTTTCTGTTTTGCTTTACTAAGTCAAAAAGTTGCCTGTGTGTATTTCATTTAATGTCTCTCATTCATTCATTTAACTTTTTCATTGCATTCTGGAAGGAGAACTCATCAGCAGAAGTCTAGATATGAAATACAAGGCTACAGAAATGTGTTAGAACATGCCCTAGATGACTGCCCCTTCAAAAAGAGACTTTAGATATCCCTTATATTCATGGCAGTAAAAAGAACACCTCCCTCCTCAACTAAGAAACAGTGGTGAGAGCCACAGCGCAGAGTATCTGAGTTTCATGTCTGGGGAGGGAGTAGGGTGAGAGGGTGGGAAACATCCACGAAAATAAATGAAAGCCTATCTCTCTCATTTTCCCTGAGGTTTTTCTGTGAAGGTTTTTGGGTGGTTGGGTGGTGGGATTTGGCTCGGAGTGTGTGCTGCTTCTGCTTTGCAGCAGCTGCTTTTCTCATCCCCTCTAAAACACTTTGACCTAATACTCATCTGTTTCACCCCGCTTCCTCGCAGTTAATCTAGAGAAGATTATAAAAGCAACAAGGATGTGCATCTTAATCTTTTTTTGGACAATACTGGGGAAAGGAGCTTAGAGATGAAGTTTACTTAGCACAACAGAAAAGCAGGCTGCTCTGTAGCAGGTTTTAGGCGATTTCCTTAGAAAAGGCTGAGCACATCAGATCTCACAAGCTAAGAGTAAATCCTGTCCACCAACATTTGAGCACTGTTGGCATGACAGAGCTGTTACAGCAGGGAAGATTAAGGATTCTGCAGATGGCACTCTTCCCCCTGAATCAACACAGATAATAATGCCCCAGAATAAACTTTCTGAGCTCTCATCAGCAGTTTTAATGAAACATTAAGAAGAAAAAGAGAGTTACATCTATTATTGCTAAGCATCAGTTGTATTTTACCCTTCATCAAAGAAGAATAAATAACATTCAGGTAACACCTAAACTTTCCCTTCATTAATTCATTAGCTTATCACCACTGTCCTCTGTCATAACCCTTAAGTGCCAATTACATAACTGTGCCCCGTTCAACAGATATTTACACTGCTTTCTTTGGGCTTTGCACTCATATGGCTAGATAAAGCCCTAGTCACAGCTAATAGTTACACACCCTAAGGCAGCAGCAAACAAAATTCCATCACCTTTTACGGACTACTAAATGGCATCCTTGTTAACTGGCTGAGAAGAGCTCTTTCAGCTATCAGCTGCATCCAGCATTCTGAGAGTCAGTTCTTGTTGTGCTGTTTCCTGGAGTCTGTCCTAAAGGCTCACTCTAATGTAACTCCTGAAGAGCAATACAGCAGAAGAATAGTTCTGGGAGGAAGAGTAAGAACCTCTACATTGTCAAACTGGAAAATCACCAGATTATATAAGTCATTCACATTCTTATATAAGCTTAACTAATCAGCTGTTAACAAAAGTGATTTGAAAGTGACACAAAAAACCATGAAAAAATACTCCTATCTTCAAACTTGACAGTATATCTTTAAATAAGGTAATAATCTTAGAGAACTACATCCTTATAAACAGCTCACATAATCTTGACAATACAATCTGTGTAGTCCACATATAATGCATAACATTACTCAGCTGATCTGTAAAAGAATACACAACATAATGTTTACTCTTGATTTAACCTCATATAGTCAAAAGAAGTTTGTAGAGACCACCACTCTTTCTCTCTTTTCCTCTTCACTTTTGTGTCTTTAAAATTAGTTGAAAGCTGTCAGCATTTTGTCAGTAATAAATTATCGGGACATGCTAATTTATATATCTATGTCTGAAAGACTAGCACAGCACTTTAATAAATGCAGCAAATCCTTCGTCAACAACTGTCACTTCATTATTATTATTATTACTTACAGGAAGATGACTCTTCATGAGTGAGAAGCAAAATAGATAATACACAGGAACCTCCAAAAATTAATTTATCAAATTCTATTAAAGGCACACAGGACTTACATCTAAGGGTAAAGGATTGAAAAATCAATGTTCTGTTTGAACAGGTCCCTTTCTGACATTTTCCATATACACGGATATGTGTACATATACATCCTTATAACCTATGGGATTTCTTCAAGGGCTCTACAGCATCCACTCTGAGCCATGACACACTGTTCTGTTTTTACAGTCCTACACCTGGATAAGAAACAGAGTTGCTATGAATTCTGCATTTTATTTTCTTTTTTCAGACTCTCCACATTGGGTTAAGAGGGAAAAAACAGAACTGAGGAGATCAAAGAAAACAAAAGGCCTAAATGATGCTTATTTGCTCAGGCACTGTCTCTGTCTTACACAAAAGTTGGAAATTTTTTCCCTAGAGATGCTAAGGCAAATCAGTTGAGGCATTCAAGAACAGAGAAAAAAAAAAAAAAAGAAAGAAAGACATTACCATACTACTTAAAGTTGTGGATTTGGTTTGGACTGCATATACCAGCCAGTCTGGTTTGTTTGTTTTTTCCCTTATATAATAACTTGGTGAAAGTAATCAATATATTACAACTGTCAGAGTCAGATGTATATTGTCATTTTTATAGAGGTTTGTCAGTCCATGCTGAGACAGCTGAGGATGGGCTGCTTCCCAGACTGCCCTGAGGAAACTTTGTTATTTTGGGCCTGCACACATCCAGGGGAAGTTTTTACTGCCCACAGTACAGCCCTCTCAACCAACTACAAATGCATGAGGACTGTGTCCATAGCACAAAGATACAATTTAAGTGCAAAATACAGGTTAAATAGAGATTTCCTAGAGAACACAAGAATAATAAAAGAACATCCTGCTTCCTCTACAGAGCTTACAACAAAGAGTTTCTCATTAGAAGGTTTGCATAATAAGCAAATCAACTATGCCCCTACTAAATGAGGGAGTGCAATCAAGACACGAATCATAGAATGGTTTGCATTTCTTGCATCTTCCATATCTCCTTATTCTGCCACTGTTGGAGGCAATGCCAGAGCAGAGTCACGACTCACAAGTTTGGAGGAGCCTGCACTAGCTCAAGTATTTCAGCTTGCTAAAGTTCACTTAATGTTGGCACACCAGTGAGGCATTTGTCACCAACTGAAAAGTATGGATCACATGGATCATATTCATCTAGGAATGAGCCACTCATTATTGCCTCAGTCGTTTCGAATAAAAATAAAACAAATAGGAATATTATACAAAAACTGTCTACAGGATGATAAGCAAAGTACTCCAGATAACCCTAACAATCTGAGCCTTTGTTTCCATCCTTGCTTCTACCACCACAGACATCATCTGAGAATATCAACCAACCTACTAAGGTCTGCTTCTACCTGAGCTCTCTTCTGCCCTTCATCTCTGCACCCAGAAGCAGCATGAAGTCCACTCCACTGAGAATCAGAAACCATCTTCTAATTTCAGGCTAAGCTTATTCAGGGTCAGTTCAGTCCCTTTTAGTTTGTTGGTTTTAGTGCCAACATTGTCTTTAAGATTAACTAATTTTTATTCCTCCCTGATGTTCATATCCTCAACATTTTAAAGGCCACAATCTAAGTTGCATTGTCCTAGGCTAAACAAGGCAAGCCCTTCCCAGCCAATTTCCCCCTTGTTATAACCAGCTCATAGTCAAATTTTGCAGTTCTTGAAGAAAAGGGGAAATAACTACAGTTAAAATTACAGAAAAATTCTCATCAGTGACTTAATACAATAGTATTAATATTATTTTCTACTGGAAATACCTTTTGTGACATATCCTATATTTGCATTTCCCTTCCTCATAACTACATTCCATTACTGGTTCATACTGAGTCCTATAAATTAGGCAATTTACGTGACTTGTGCTAGCTTTGCAAAAAATAAAACATCCAATTTGAAATATTTCTTCTGTGTCTACACTGCATGTGCACGAGTGTGAATGTAGTTCAAGATTTATGCTTGTTATTTTTATCATTACTAAAATTAAAAAGAGAGATGCAATTTTCTCTGCATATGCAGCACAGTATATTTCCTCACCTCCATAAGTACTTCTATTTTTCTGTTTTCTCCAACTATGAAACTTTCAACTGTGCAACACCATTTACACTCTGGTCTGGAGTTAAAAGAAAATAATTGGAGCTACCATCTTAGGTACACTGATAAATTGAGTATTACTGGAAGCACAGTCAAGAAATTGCCTGATCAACTAGCAAGGAGTAACTTCAAGACTCAAACTTTAAAACAAAACCATTTGGAGAGAAAATACAGATTTCTAGTCTACAAATAAAGTAATTCTGCATGAGCAGCAAACCTTCTGCTTTCTCCACATAGCTCACCAGCAACACTGCTTCCAGTAACTTTCCTCCAGAAGAAAAGCCTTCACCTGCCTAGTAGAATGTATTCTCCTTTACAAGAACTACTCTCCAGTTTTGGGAGAATAAGAACAGCCTCCAGGACTTTTGGAGGCAAGGGCACACACTTGCTAGGAAAGCTATTTTACATCCAAACATTTAGCTTCGCCTAGCTAATAAATATAGCTAGCCTAATAAATACATGGTGCTACAAACTGCTCCTCTAACTTGCATGTTCCATGCAACTCAACCAGCATTTTGCCAATAATTCATTAATGCCAACAACAACTTTGCTTGACCTGACAGTGTTTTAAAGCAGTTGGAAAAATTAACAGGCTATCAAAGGCCAACCATGTGCTTGCCAAGACAAAGCTCTGTGGGTGCCAGGGCCCAGGAGCAGTGGGAGATTCCCATGAGGGGTGTGCCTCTAGCTCTCCAGCCAAGGCTCATCCCACCTCCCAGCCCCAGACACTGGACACCTCCCCAGAGTGAGTCCAATGCTGGGCTGGGACGTGGGCCACCAGCGAGCGTGGCTCAGCACGGCCAGGGGCTGGGCAGAGCAGGGCTGTGGAGAGCTGGAGACTGACCCTGCTGCAGTGCTGCTGGGGGGGCTGGCACGGGGTCCCAGTGCATGGACAGGTTGGGAGGGCAGCCCTGAGGGGCTGTGCAGGGACAGCAATGTCTGAGAGTGCCCACATTTATGCCTGTCTACTCTACAGTGTAGACAGACATAAATGAATGGATTTGTGGTGGGATGTTTTCATACAGCTAAACTCTTCCTGATCTTCTCTTCCTCATAAGGCAGAAAAACTCTTGTTTCTGCTGTGTTGATTTCTCTCTAATTTAGTTTCTTTCCCATTCACATGGCTCCTATACAACACAGGCTGTGGAATCACTGAAGGATCATTCACTCTCCAAGTGTGGATTTTCTTTATCCTTTTCATCCATTTCTTCACAGGAGACAAAGTCCTTCCACCTTATCGTCTTTCTACTATGCTCTAATCGTATCCTCTAAAGCCTTTCTCACTTATTGTCCTGGAACAGTGTAACAGATGGTCTGAAGTTTCCTCTAACTTTCGTTTTTCAACCTCTGTTCCCTTTCTTTATCTTCCTGTTGCTTCCCTTTTTCAACCTGCACCTCATCCAAAGAATTTTTCTTTTATCCAATCTCAACATTTTTCTACTCTTCTCAGCCTACTCTCCTCATCTCTGCCTCACCAATAATCTTCATCATGCTTTTTTATCTCTTTTTTCCTCATACTTGACTATATTCACTGACAATATCTTGCATTACAACCATGTCCAAAATTCAGGAACGTAAAGGCAGAGGGAATCACAAATTTCAGAAAGAAAGTGATCCATTTTCCCTGCCCAAAGTTGCAACTAAACAAGGATTTAGAAATTTAAAAGAAATTACTGCAAATTAATCAAATGCCAAAGACAGAAATCTCAACAACATAAGTTCCTTTTTATCACCATTACACTATTTATGCCTTCATACACAATCCAGTCATCTTCTACCCACACAGATCCTCAGAATTGACTTCTTCCCCACTTTTAACACTGCGACTAATGAGTAAAGGCCACTGTATAGTTGCATACATTTTTTGTCATAGTATTCTCATTTTCCTGGGATATTCAGTAAGTTCTCTCATGCTAGGCATTAATTAATTTAGTTCTCAAACACTATACATTTTACTAATGATAAATTGACGCTACACTGTTCTCTGGATCTCCTCACTACACTGTCACAGACATCCAGCAGGGGAGGGGAAGTGGAGCTGGGTAGAACAGTCTCTGCAGCAGGGCAAGCCTTAAATAAGGACAAGAACATCCAGCCAAGAGGCTGGGTGCTTCTTTCTCCCAAAGTTTTTGCTGCCTTCTTAGAGAATGTAGGACATACCTCACCAGGTACCATACAAGCAGCACCATAAGCACTGTCACAGGCATGACCTGTTTGCTACAGCATTCACTGCATTCGTGTGCTGAGGGGCTTTAATTCAAGCTCCATTTGATTACTGAATGCAAATGTTGCCAAGGGGATACTTCTCCCCTGATATTTTAAAGGGACTAATCCAGGGCTCTCTCTTATTCAAGGAGTAATTTCATAATCTTCAAATGACCTCACAGCTTTACAGCTTCGCCTGACACGCTTTTTTCAAGCGCAACGGGACACTGCACTGAGCTTGTCTTCTCCTAATATCCCAGAGTGAACCTAAGCGAGTTCTTCCAGGAAGATACAGCAATTCTGATGGCAACTCCTACAAATATTTTGGAAACAGTTGCATCACTGCAGTCTGGGGGGAGAAAGATCCTAGTGCATCATATGCTCAATGACCATGAGGTAAACTCCTCATTCTAATTTTTTAATATGAACATCCCTCCCATAATGGTAACAAACTACAAATCCTAATTCACCAAATTACAGCACACATGCTATGAAAGTGTATTTCTGTTAAAGTTTTCTAACACAAAAGGTACAAAAGGCATGTTAGAATGAAGAATGTTAGAATTTTTCAAAGCTATAGAAGCCACGAATGCCAAATTTCCTAGTGCTCACTCTTTAGAGCAAAGGGAGTAAAGACAGAATGTATTCTGATTAGATTATGTTACAGAGAATTTTTAATACAAAGAGCCTTCTTTGAAGGATCTTGGACACAATCCACTAAGCCTCCAGAGGTAGGCTCTATACAAATCAATCTTCCCTCATTTTCAAACGTTATATTCCATTTAGCTGTACTAATTTTCTGAGTATCAAGCCCGTGGCTAAAGCTGAGCAAAGGCTAAGAACTCCATGCTAAGAATTTCACATTCATCCGCACATCAGCATCACTCTCCTGATTTCAGCAGGGCTCCTGAATACCGCAATTTAAAGGGAGCTGGGGTTTCTAACGAGGGTAGAGAGTTACTGGAAGTATTCTTAAGGGAGACAATCCTGAGCTAGGCTGGCAAGGAGCCTTGCCTCTCCCAGCAGGAATGCAGCAAGACGAAAGATGCTGACAGAACTTGCCGACATAGCTGCGAGGAGAGACATCAATTAATTTAGTCCTGTTTCAAAGAGGGGTGCAAGGTAGCTATGCCATCACCTAGTCTTTCTGTTTGAAATGGAAAAACAGCTATGTTTGAAAGAAAAAAAAATATTAAAGTGGTCCAAAGAGCACAATGCTGGTCAAGCTCTGAGCTTGTTTCTCTTTTCAGCTTCAGAATATTTGGGTCACAGAAGGGCTCTCCCTGCTCAAGAGAACAGTGCCTGTGGTACAATAGAACCAAGAAATAAAAGTCATGACTGAAGGCAAGTTTTAACCACAAGACATGCTAAAAAAGGAGAGAGTGACTATGATGATTCTTCCATCTCATTAGAATACTTAAGACAACTAAACTTAAGAAATTTAAGAAGTAAATATATACCCCAGTTATGTGGCAGATACACATGAACCTACCATACACTGCGCAGAATATCGAACTGTTTAACTGAACAAAAACGTTAATAATAAGTATAAACATCTCTGTCAAGATTTCTCATTCCAGAAATACCACATATCTTGCTTGAGTAGATTATTCTGCCTTTTTCAGAAGCAACGCTGCTACTTGGATATTCTTAAGCTTCAGAGACCCAGTGTATAATGAATGTCAGAGTAAAATGTTGCTTTCAAGTTACAGTGTTCTTGCTTATATCTCTTAAGTCAACATGGAGGGAACAGAAACAGCTAGTTTCATGTTTAATTAATAAAAGAGAATATTCTGGTTTGGGACTTTCATTTTCACTAGAAATCTTTGATTGTAGTCAGTTGAATGCAAATTCAACATGTCTGAGTATGATAAAGAAGGACAAGGCCCTCTGGCAAATGAAATTGCCTTAATCAAGACTCTAGTCTAGTAACAGATGCAATTATTAATATATGCAATTATGCACTTCCACCAGCAAGGCTTTTAGTCAATACAAAGTTTTCACACTAAACTAAGAGAGAGAAAATAATTTAAAAACCCACCCCAAACAAACAAACAAAACAACTTCCAGAAAACTTTGAACAACACTGTAATAATCCATATGAACAGAAGTTGCACAGAATAAGCCTTCATAGAAACAGATAAAAGAAGAAAAAATTTAAACCTCCATACATCCATAGAAGGAGAGAGCACATTTACTGTCATGACTGCTTTTCCATTTCAAAATGCCTACTGGGACTGAGAAACTTTTTTGATAAAATGGGCCTTTGAATGGACTGCCTAGGGAGGTGGTGGAGTCACCATGCTCAGAGATATTCAAGGAAAGACTGGATGTGGCACATCACTGCCATGGTCCTGCTGACATGGGGGTGTTCAGTCAGAGGCTGGCCTTGATAATCTCAGAGGTCATTTCCAACCTAACTGATTCTGTGAAAAAGCTTCACAAAATTCCACCACTCCAATGGTTTAGCATTTCCCAGAGCGGCACAAAGGCCACACAGTTCCCCCTCTGTTACCACTAATTGTAGCTATTCTGCCACTGGTTTCATACAGGCTCCACTTTCCTTTTCTACTACTGGTCTGGCCAGAAAACAATAATTCCAGGGGATCATGCTGACACAACCATCTACTAAATCTTACCATTAAGTTCAATCTATACTTTTCTAATTAAAGAGAAATACAGATCTAGCAAGAGCATTATAAAGCAGTGGAATGGCTGCTGCACTGCAGCTGAGAGCATGCTATCCACCTCACGTTTACAGAAGCCAAGGCATGTAACACTTCCTAGCCCAATGATGTAGTCCAGTGCTTCGGACAATGTTACCTCATGATCACATATAAATGGAATAAATCAGTGAGATTTTGAAATCAAAATATTACCTATCAGTTTAAAATTAGTCAATAAAAATGAAAGAAATCTTCTGAACCTCTATATCTCTTCCCAGTTTCTTATTAAAAGGACTGTAATCAAAGTCTGGAAAACAGAACAACTCATTCTTGTTTGTATCTTAGTGATACATACCTTGTATAAAACTTAGCGATCTTAACGTATGTATCCTAATGACAAAATTCTTCTATCGCTAAGAGATACTTTACGACTTAAATTTGTGAATACTTGAATACTGCTTTAGGACCTACTGTAACAGCAATGACAGTCTTGAAAAACAAACAAAATAAATCCCACCAACACATTCAGCAAGATACTTAATGTGATCAAAACCTTTCCTGGTATTTCTCATGGCTCATCATTAGTTATTCCAAATCCTAACACCCTGTTATCTTAACCAAAGTTCAGTTCAGCACTCAGATGGTGTTCCTCTAGAAACTGAGATAAACTGTAGCATGTCTGCTATTTGCAAGCCTGGAAATTCTCTAGAACCACTTACTATTTTTAAACACATTCTTTAGCTGGAACATACTGGCATGCTGTAATTTTTTCCCTAATGAAAGGCAGTATCCAACACATTCTGACTGTCATGAACTCACATGAATTGTTTCTTTGTGACAAAGCCATCATGAAATACAGCACATATATTGCTAGGTGACACATAGTTCTTGGTGAGAGTCTCAGGAAAATGACTGAACAAATCCAATACAGTGTATACTTGGGAGAAAAACTAACGAGAAGAACAGTGAGCTTCTGAAGACATTCAAAAACAGACAGCATTCGTTCTTGCCTATAGCTTCTTCACAGGTATTTAGATAATTGAGTGATGCATAAACCATTATCTCCTACGGTATGAATAGTCAGGTTGCAGACCTTGCCGATTTGAAAAAGAGCAATTACACTGTAGATTAAACCTAATGAACTCACGAAAGCACAAACATTAAAAAAAGAACTGCATGACCTTGTGCAGAGCTCTGCCAAAGTGCAGTAGCACAGGCCATTGGCCAAACAGGAATACTGGTGGCCACTGCTGCTGCAGTCCAGTAACAGGTAGGAGACACCACAGGCCCAGATTCAGAACACACTTGACAGAGGGCACCCAGTACTTGCCCACAGCATCTGGTATTGTGCCTAGCAGACCTTCTTCAATTCACGCTGCCAACCAACATCTTCTCTGAGTGCAGCTTTCTCAGCTTTAATTCAGGTCACTCTCATCCACATGCCAGCCTCATCCAACAAACACTCAGCAATTTTATTGGCAGATCTGGCTGCACCACAGTGTCATGAGGGCTGCATTCCATCTGCTCCCCAAACTTCTCACCAGCACAAGGCATACACACACTAGGAGTGGATAGTACAAACATGTAAAGATCGACAGAAGATTCCCAGTACTTCTCCTCACCTATGATGACCAGAACAGAAAGGCAGCAGTGAGGTACCGGATTGGAGACACTGAACTTGCATTTCACTGGGATTTGCAGCCCTACACACTGTCAGAGCTCTGTTTAAAGGAAAACACCTGAAGACATAGTCTTTGCCTTTCTCAAAAGCTACCTTCTAGTTCTGGAGTCCCCTGAAATAGTTCATTATAACCAAAGAAGAAACAAAAATTTGAACATTTCAAAATGAGATGCTGGCATTTCCCAGCTTGGGGAAAAAGGTACCTCCTGGTGCCCGTCCCTATCCTCCAGTCCTAAATATTAATAGGAAAACATCAGCCTCAGATTACAAGCCTGGCTGACAAATATTTTAATCACTACTGAATTTAGTTCACATAAAACCCTGCATTCTGCTTCAAGATTACCTGCTCATAATTTAACCTGCTAGGTGATAAGATTCTTTCTTATCACTTCCATGAAGTGATAAGATTATTTTGCTTCTCAAAAGCAGTGTTGCATGAAGGCATTTAGTGTTGTCTCGTCTCTGACTGCTATTATCTTTATTGAAACCTGATATAAAGAAGGGAATGAATTCTGCAAATAGTCCATAAATAATTTTATGATGGGATTTGAAAAAAACAGAGTATTGCTGGAAGGATATAACGTCCAGATAGTGACTTATCATTATTTTGACCCAAGGCTGGATGACGTAATGCATCACTGAAAATATAACTGCATCCACAGTAGTTTTCTAGCCTTTTATGCGACTTCAGGAGCTAATAGAATCTAACTGGTTTTATCTCTATAATGCCATTTGAACAGATGCAAACTGCAAGAAACAAAAATTTGCAGAGCCAGCCAGTTAATAGCTTTATTCTATTAAGAAAAAGTAGAGCTCTCATTAGCCTGCCATTGTTTTTTGTTCTGAAAGAAACGAGCGGTCTAATTTGGATGTAATCACACTGGAATCATTTCAGCATTTCTCATCTCATTTTTTATCCCTATTGTACAACAGTCATTAAGGGTGTAAATGCATTAACATTTACCTTTTGCAAATCAGCAAGCAGCTCTCCTCAAAACAGAACTGTATTTTCACATATCGTATAGAATCATCATTATTATTACATCCAAACAAGAAGTGCACCCTGGCTTCAAGCATCTACCTTAACTCCACTGGGCCTTGATTAAGATTCTAGGTGGGTTTTTGAATCAAGAACCAAGGTTCATAATGGAAAGCATCCACTAAAAAAACCAACACATACCCCCTCAACAGATTTGATTGACAGAAATATCACAGTATCTTCTGTAGATCCTGATCCTGGCCTAATCAATTTACAAATCAAAAATCATATCCATGATTAAGAACTAAGAACCCTTCCACTCATCTATTTTTACTTGGACAGATCCACATGCAAAGAGTGCTGTTTAAGTTAACTGTTCATTATGTTCACTGCTGTCTCTGCTATGCCCTCTCCTCTCTATCAGACAGGAATGTTGGACAGACTAAATCACTGCAAATCCCAGAAAGGACAACTAACTCTTAACTGCCATCGTGGATTTCACTAGATTCACACTGCAGAGATCTGCAGTCTGTTCCATCAAATATTCAGCAAAGCAAAGCTTCCAAAGGCCTTACCCTGCAGCTCTTCCATTTTTATTTTTTTTTACTCATGGGTATCTGTCTTTCAAAGCTCTCCCTGTCAGGGTTTTTTTTTGCTACATTTTCTTGTTGGACATTTAGAAAAAATTCACCCGTGGCCAAATTGTCTCACTTCTTTTAATGCTCAATGGCTGCAAAATTGCAGAAAAATAAAGCCATTCTACTGCACACCAAATTCTGTACTGCAGTTCTGTCAAGCACTACCAGAACTTAAATGGCAAGTGAAGGTTTAATAAAAGAATAATAGAATTATTTATCTGATTGTTAAATACAGTTTAAGCAGGAGGCTGAATGTATGACACAAGAAAATGCTAGAACAGCCCTTCTTAATACCTTGAGTACTGGAATTAATTCTTTGCAGTAATTATGCTGGTCCAAAATTATCTCAACAGAAGCCTCCAATAAAATCCTCATATGACCAGATGCTCACAGGAGAACATCAGGTGTTTATACATACTGGTGGATTCATCAATACAATGATATTCCTACATTAGTTTGTGTACATGCTTTATAATGCTATTTTAGAGGTAAATTTCAAAATGTTTTTGACACTGTTGGAAATGTATTCATGCAATAGGAAAAAACCTTTCCTGAATTCCTCCTAGAAAGAGATAATGTAAAGTCTTCATGTCCAGTGCTAAAGTCAACAGAAACTGTATAGATATATTGTATCACTATATTAATCACATTTTTCTCATTAAATAAGTATTTCACAAGAACATACAAAATAATGTTTCTATTCAATTCATTGTGGAGACATGGCAGATGTTAGAATGATTGATATTAATTCTAGGCTTCCATTCCCATTTTTTCAAGTCTATTCATGCTCCTGCTATTTACTTTCCAGTGGCATGCAATTTTTGACTAACAAACTCCAAAAACTAATACGATGCAATGTGTGAGAAAATTTTTTAAAGAAGTAAATTACTAGATTCAAGATTGACTTTCACTTCACTATGATAACAAATACTTTAACCCACTCCCAAAATAAGAGTATCATCTAATAAATTCTGATATTTTGACATTTTGCAGATTTAAAAGCTGTACCTACACTTGGCTACATCTTCCAAATGATTTTATGAACAAGTGAAGTTTTGCTCATTTCTACCAATAAGATTCTCATATGAAGACCTCATTTGAATACTGATTTTATTCCTTCTTGCTGCGCAGGTTTGGAAGTTATGTGGGAGAACTTGGGATGAAAACTTAATGCCCTCCAGGTGAAGCAGACTGCAGGCAAGTAATATACCAGAACAGAATGGCTGCTTCAATTTCGCTCTCAGCACCCACTGCAATATACATCTGTGCTTCTGCTGTCAATGCACATTTATTATATACCATATATTTCCTCCACAGTACTGAAAGCAGCAGCATTCCTCTTCCTTCATGCCCTTTTCTAAAACAGAGGAAATCGATACAAGCAAATAAAGAAGTTAATCAGGTTTTGTAAGGAATATTAGCCTTCAGAATTGTCACCAGTGACCAATTCCATTAGTTTGCCACAAGGCCTAGAAAATTAACTATGGAAAGGAAAAGGCATCATACGATAATTACCAGGGAACAGAGTCCTGACAAAACCATGTATCAGAGATAAAATGGATACATGGTAGGATGGCTGGAAGAAAACCTAGTCATGTTTCTACATCAAACCCAAAATTATTGTAAGTAAAATCCTTTCAAAGGGCCACAGATACCACTTATGTCAGCTTTCTCACTCTGCAATAAACTTTGAAAAATTTTCATTTTGGCAAAATATTTATTCCTAAGGAAAAAAGTAATTCTTTCTACTGTGAAAATCTCAGAATCATTTTTTAAAAGCAGTAGACACTTAACATCCAATTTATTGTTTAAAGTTTGCAACCATTTTTGGATGCAATGCTAAAGAATACTAAGCAAGTGTCTTTGTTTAGAGTTAAATCTCTTGGAAAAAAAAGTCAAAACCTAATTTATTTTGTTGAAATCAGTATCCAGGAAACACAAAAGAACAGTAATAATAGGTCTGTCTTATTGTCCTAGTGGTATGTTCTCTACTCAATCATTCTAAACCTCAAAATATTATATTGTCTAGGAAAAAACATACTAGAGTAACTATTTCCTATGTTCCTGAAAAATTTCTGGAAGGGATGGTATCTGAACTAATACTAATCCCAACCACCTTAGATATAAAATAGAATTCAAATTCTAGCTTAATGGAATAAAACATACAATTACCTACTTGATTTTTACCCAGCAGCACAGAAATCAAGCGAAGCAAAAACCATCTGAAAACTGAGTCCAGAAAAACAACACCAGCTTGTGTAAGTGTCCAGTCTCACAAGAATCCCTGCAGATCTTTTTGCTGCTAACAACAGCAGCAGCTTCTCTCCTTCAGTCCTCTCCTGCAGCCTGGGCACCAGCTGGACTCAAAGCCAGGACAGAAACAGGTGCTAAATAAAGAGACTTGCTACTCTTAACAGGAGGATGAGCTAGTATCACACTTCCCAGAAAGGAAGCATTGCTTTTACAATTCCTTTAAGGTTGACCAGAAAAAAAAACCAACACAAGTACGCCATCTGAAAAGGTGAAATAGCAATTTATTCAAAAGCTTAATTTAGAGAGGTTTTCTCCCATTATTTACTGGATAGAGAAGCCTACCACAGCTGACCATCTAATAAATCATTTGACTACTCTTGACTGTACCTTACTCTGTGATAGACTAAGTTTTTCCAGTTCTGCTTCATTATTATATCCCCCTTACTTTTAACACCTTTAATCCATTTAATTCTGTCTAAAATGTGAATTGCATGCTCTAAAGATCAATAACTAGGATTTTTTTTTCCCCATTGCTTTTAAGTGAATCACCTAGCACAAAGGGGGCCTGCTCTTTCAGTGAGGTTCCCAGTAGTTACCATATTAGAAAGAGTAATTTTCTCTACATTCCAGATGGCAAGTATCCCAGTGACAGCCAGAGTCCTTTTAACCAGCACACTAGGGTGAATGTAATGATTCTCTTGGGAAGCATTTCCTGTAAAATGTTGAGAAGTTGGCAGATGGGACAGAAGATTTTAAGACTAACTTTTTTACATGAGTCAATTTGGACAAATTAGAGATGCTATGAAAGCAAGCTCTCTAGAGGCAGAGAATTTCTAAGGACCTCTTCCAAGAGACTGTCAAAGTATCCAAGGAGTTTGTGGGAGAAAAAAAAAAGGCAGAAATGAAAATTTAATCTATACATCTTCTAGTTTGCCTTGGATTTTTTTTTTCCTCACCTGGTACTGCTTTGGAGTAAACAGAACAACAGCTTTTAAATTTGAGTTTTATCTTAAACACCTAGGAGGAAGACCTAAGCTAAATGTATAAAAAAGAATCCCTTAAGACTCACTGTTTAACCTATCAATCTCCCATTGAGCATAAATGTTGTTACAATACACAACAATACTTGCCTAAACTAAAATGTCTGGAATAGAAAACAGAGAAACTGTTCTCAAAAACACCTCTTTCTTAGTCAGTCATCCGAAAAAAAAAAAAATACACCATGGAACAAAGAGGTAAAGTCTTCAATTCCATCTCATTTACTCAGCTTCCCCTTACACAAACCTGGTCCACATGTTCCAGAAGACAAAGACTGTTAGAAGAGACAATGCAGAGGGACCCTACAAAAAGGTTTGAAAAATTCACCTAATGTTTCTATTTTTCCACACCTAAAATCTCACTTGGCACATATTATGGATTTGAATCCATCTCTAAAGGTCTGTTGCTCCATAAATCAGTACATGTATTGACTCATATGTCCTTTAGTTTTTAATTCAAATCTGTGTTAGAAATAACACTCTATTTATTCTATTTATGTTAGTGATGCTAGAGAGTAACAAAATGCTTCAAAATATTCGTTTCATTCACCCATTCTACCATTCCTTAGAAAACATTAAAGCAAAGTCTGTCTTTGAAAGTGGCAGGGGGTTTGCATATTAATCTGCAGCAAATATTTAACTTGCTTAATTAGTAGAAAACCCACCACAATTAAAAAATGCAAGTTTATTTTCTCTGACACAGCACAGGTATAACCTATTACAACGTTCACGTTCCGTGAGGGCTGTAAGCCCTAACTGCTGGATCCATGCCTGGTAATACTGGAAAATAATGGACAACTTAATCCACGGTTTTCTAGTACTAGGAATGGGGAATACGAGGCACACTTTCGTATACCAGATGTAAGAAAGTGTAGCTACTTGCATAAAAAGAGATACAAATCTGGAATCTCTGTTATCCTGCACCCTGTAATACGTAATTTACACTTGTACTAAATAAGCAGAAACACTTACACTGCAGTTATTGTACACACTTTCTGCTATGCTAATGCCTCCAGCAAGGTGAAAGGGAGCTAAGGAAATTTTAACAAGTCAATTTTACATTGCCAAATGTACAGGGAGATGCAATTCCTGTAGACATCTTTATTTCTCAGAGCTAAATCAAGCTACTGTACATTTTATATTTCACCCATGGTAATGAAAATTATGTAGAACCTGCCTTCAACTGAAAACACAACTTAAGAGGCATGAAGAAAAAGATTGTAGATAAGGCAGCAAGAAGGAAAACACCAGACCAGTGCACTAGCGCTGAATTAACTGAAGGGAAAGAGAAGGGGAAAAGAGCTTCTAATCTTATTCAGGAAGCACAGACTTCTCAGAGGGCCAAGCTGTGCATAATAGCTGTAACTGCTCCAATGGACCATTCTATATGTGTACAATTACCATAGCATTAGACAATTCCCTCTGGATTTTCTGCAATTAGTACCACTGTATTCTTTGTCTCATACAGATATAGACTACAAAGTAGTTGCTAATTAATTTTATGAGCAAATATCTTGTTCCTCCCACAGAATGGAGCCTTGTAACAGCACAGAGTGAAAGCTGCTCAATAGATTGTTTTGCCTCTGGTGTTCAGTAGATGCCCCGATGTCTTACCACCTTTACTGCACACCACCTCATCCCTTCCACCAGGGTATTGCATATTTCATATTCATACCCTGCCAGGCAGACAGCACTCCAGCACCTCACAGCTTCACAAGCACTGCAGAACCCCATGCAGAAGACCTCCAAGGTAAAATGTCATTGCCTTAACTGGCAAACAGGGAAAAGCAACTGAAGATAAAAAGGACCAACTAATTCTGAGTGTCCAACATGCACTGCCTGGGAGCAGCACTATTGGAATATTTACAATTAAAAAACAATTTACATGTTCCAAACACATCCCATACTAGATTCTGTTGCACCTGTGAGCACTTAGCACTTCTCCAACTCAGACCCAGGAATTTCGTATCAGATAATCAAGAAAACACAACCATCTGTGAAAGTTGGTCCAACAGTGCTCAGCATTACACAGGAGTGGGAGACCAGCAGCTCTAGCTACCAAACCCTGATGGGGCATATTTTTGAAATTCCCACCATTCGGGCCAGGCAACCACTTAGAGCAAACAGTCAAGCTCTTGGACATCCTAGAGACAGACAGGATTTAAAATATAAGACACAATCTGGTACAATCTGAATTCGAAAAGCAAACAATAAATCCTAAATTTCCAAGTTGAAAAGACTTAATCCAAATTTTTCGATTTATGAAAAAAGGCTAGCAATAAATTTAATTTAGCAAGCAGGCTGTGAGTTGGTCTGATGGCAAAGCAAACCATTGGATTTTGTTTATGCAAAAGCAAAATAGCTTATATAAATGTAGCTAACCAGGGATGTGCAATTTAAATTACAAGTCCACTATGTATTTTCATTCTAAGTGGTAAAGGGGGAAATAAATGCCAAAAAAAAGTCAATTAGAAATTTTTGCACACATTTACATGATTTTTAAAATAATCTGTTTATAACTTATTCTAACACCGACAGAAGAACTTAAAGGACAAATTTTAAGAGTTTCCAGGCAGGCTTCACAGACATGCAGACAGAAAGCCAAGTTTATCAGTGTCCCTGTTCATACACTCACTGATGGTTTTAAAACTGAAGAAAAATCACAATTTTGTGCAGGATGGGAACACTGGATTTTTCTTGTTTACACTGTGAGTTTGGGACAGCTGAAGGCTGACAAACAGAAATATACAGCTTTGGAAGTTGTGGGTTTTAAGGCAGAGAGAATTCAAATCCATGTTGCTACTCTTGAATTTCATGGTGTCATAGAAAACACGGCGTGCTCAAGTATTACAGAGGGCAGATTCACACAGCACAGTTTAAATGCTGCTATTCTTCCCACAGAGGTCACAACAGAGAATGTCAATAAGCTTTTCAAATAGATTCAAGAGCCTGCAATTGAATATTTGAAAATCTTCCTTTTCAATTAATAGCTTAGACTTGAAGTCAAATTGAGGACACACAATCAAAAGATAAGTGCTCATCTGACAGCTCTTAATGATAGCTGGTCAGGAATTAATAACTTCTTTTTTTTCATTTTATTATTCTTCATTTCTTACAGCCAGGTATCAATAAGACAAAGCCTATTAAACACCTAACACCTAGTTAAATATATAATAGTTTTCATTATGAAAAGAAGAAAAAAAATCTCTCGAAGCGCCACTGAAGCCCTCAACATGCTAATTTATGCAGAGTACTTCAGGGAAATTCAATAGACCTAAGAATAAGTCAAACTTCAGAATCAAAACTGAACAGTATCAACCCATGCTGCAGTATATCTGCCTCCTCTATTCTTGTCATTTGGGGACTCAACACTGGAAAATCCAGCCTCAGAACAGAGTTAATTCCAACATCACACTTCACAATAATGCCTGGAACCAAGGCAAAGTCAGCCCAGGGCTTGGAAAGTAATCTGGCTGTTCTTGGTTTAATATTTGTTGACAGGAGGAGAAAAAAACACCATCTTCATTTATGTCAGCACCTGACCTGGACAAACCATAATACAACTGCTCTGAAAACAAAGACCTGAAGGCAGAAGCCTGATTTTTATCCAGCCTGGGTGGGAAGACACACCAAGCATATCCTTTGCTGAAACACACTGCAAAGAATGCTAAAAAGCACTGGTTTGTCACTTAAGCAAACAAAGGCTCTTTCCAGTGAGGAGACACATCTTTGTCTCCCCAGAGAGAGGAAACACATGAGATAGGACATTTCAGTTTAGCCTAGAAGAGCAGCCTTAGTACAACAGCTTTTGACAACATGGGCAGCAAAGGAGAAATAACTTCAGGCACAGTGAAGATTCAGCATCATGAGATACAGCAGAGGGATGCTCTGATAACGTTAACATTTTGTAAAATTTGAAGTAGCTTATGAATATACTATTGGTTTTAGAGACATAAGAGTCTAAGAATTTCTCTGCTGCAATCTCTTTTGGATGGTTTCACAAAGTTTAAATCACTGCATTATTGATCCTGTCTATGACTACAGAATGGTGTTGGCACTTTGATCTCAAGCTATACTGCGTGCCCTGATCACAAGAGAAAATGAAAGAAATTGAAAAATTAATGATAAACCAAGCACAGTACAAGTAAAAAAATGACCATGGCAAGGGGTACCATTTTTGAAAAGGTGCCTTTGCACTACTGTGATTTCAGCCCACCTCTCCTGCCCTAGCCTAGCTTAATTCACTAATAAAAACTTGAAGACCATCTTGATGTGCATATTTTGAAATCTCAACAATTTCACATGCACATATGCATGCACCTAATTTTAAGTTAGTCCATGATGGCAAACTGCAGATGTACCCAGCCCCCATACAAATGTTTTTCCCCAACTGACACACATGCACATCTGGGAGCTTCACACTGAGGTGAACGAGGTGAGATCACCATTATGCAACCAACAGCAGAAAACAAATCTCCAGTGTGAATGGATTTATTAAATCATTCATGTAACCAAAGTCCTAAGGTTTAATAAGTCTAAATATACAGTGCAAGACCAACTCTTATAAGCTCATTCACTCTATCTGTGCACCTAAAAATTGAAAGTTGAACCAGTTTCCAGCCTTCCTTTGCTTCCCTCTGTTAGCAGGCACTGCTGGGGCACGTTCTGCATGTCACCACCACATTGCCCTCAGGCTTGCTTGTGATATTACAAATCAAAATCAATACCACAGGCTTTAGCAGCAGTTGATTGATTGTTGCAGAGATCTGTAGGTCAAATAACTAAATAAAATTTATTTAGTCATGCAACTTGAAAAAAATCCTACCTTTTCTTTTTCTACTATGCTACATAACCCAAACTGTGTTGGCACGTTCTGACACCTGCAAAAATACTGCTGGACCCTACTCTTGAAAGATAAAATTACATAAGGCATTTCTTCTGAAATACATAAATGATAATTATTTATTCCAGATAAACAGAAAATGTAAACAACGTGAGAGATGTAAACCAGGAAAGAAAAGAAACCTAATATTATCTGATTTACTTCTCAGTAATTAAATATCTACAAGAATTAAAATAATACATCAGTGAGCCTTATTTGAAAAAAAAATTATAGCAGCCATTAAATGAGAAATAAATCATTGTATTTTTGTGAGGAAACTGAAAAGTTAAGATAAACCATTACTGAATTATATAAGAAAACTGAAAAGTTAGTTAGCACAATAAAGAAATTACATGGGAAAAAATGCCCCAAATCATGATTTATAACTGGATCAAAACTAGAGATTGTTCTAAAAGACAAACTACCTTTACTACAAAATCTCGTGGTAGAAAATATTTACTGAGAGCAGCTGAGATACACATAAAATAAAGAACATGGGAAATTATTGTGTCTATTTGAATATAATTTCTGGTGAAGGCACTGCATGGAAAAACCAGCTCCACACAGAAATAAAACTAAACCTGAGAAAGGTGTAAGAGACTGCTGTCATATCTCACAGAAAGACTGCAAGCATCTATACCACTTTAGGTTGTAAATGCCTTCTAAATTTATCCTTTAGTAATTAGACATCACTAGAGGACAAATTAGGGGTAAGAAGTCATAGGAAAGGAAAGCATGATTCTTAACTGTGAGGGTAAATAGCCACAGGAATATATTGTCAAAGGAAATTATTAATTCATAACAGAATATTATCTGCTTAGGGGTTTGGGCTTTGCTTTCAAAAAGATGTGACTGAGCTTAGCTGTTCTCCAGTGGACTTCACTGTAGCCACTGAATATTCAACCTTAGACACATAAGATGACCTGTCACAGAAGAGTGCTATCACTGGGCAAAACTTGGACTTGTGCTAAGATGGGAAGTGAGGCCAAAGAGCAACAGTGGGCTCTGCAAGCCCCAACAACCACAGCTAAACTCGTGAGGTGTCTCAATTCAAGGTGATATAGCACTCTCAGAAAGAATGAAAAATAAGCTCGAGGGACAATACAGGCTGTTTAGGGAATGCAGACATGGCAAACTATGCCTACAATAACCACTTTTAGACAGATGGTGCCTATTCAGGATTTGACTTTAAAAAATGGTAGCTACAGCTGCAAGTAAAAATCAATGAGAGCCTTCAGCATCAGGCAGTTCTGAGATGGCATCATCTCTGAGAAGATAACACAGCAAAAGCTTCAGTGCAAGACTGCTTCTGTCCAAGGTACAAAATGCAAGTCTCACAGGCTTCTGGGTGAGCAATCCAGGCATTCTTAGAAATGAATGAATGAATCCCAGTTCAGAGCAGTATGTCAAAATCTGTTAGAGCTACTACATCGTTCTAGTTTGTTGTGGTTTAGGAATGGTTCTCCCCAGTCCAGTGCCCCCACCAGAACTGTTCAAGCCACACTGCCTCTCTCACACTCCCCCACCTTCCCCTCCCTCTCACCCCTGCGGTGGAACAGAGAGGAGAACTGGAGGCATACAAGGCAAATATTACAGGTTAAGATAAGAACAGTTTACTGGAAACAGCAATGAGATAAGAAAACAGTAATAGCAAAAATGCTGATGACAGAGGGTATGACAAAGAAACAATTCACAGATAAATCCCCTGAAAATAGACAAATATCAGATTGCTCAGCTCCCTCCATCACACATATTTGACCAGAGCAAACCCTTTCCCCACCCTGGCAATGATGTGAGGTGGTATAAACAACCTCCAGGTCCTAGCCATGCCCTCTCCTGGCTCCTGCAAAAGTTAGCCCTGTCCTGGTCAGAACCAGCACACACTACAAAGTAAAACTGAACTGCAGTGAATAGTACAAGCCCAATCAGACCAAAAAACAAACAGTTAAAGACTAAGCTTTTACAGAATAGCAACTGACCTCCATTCATGCAACACTCTTTCCATGAGTTCAATAAAGGCAACAGAAATACTTCATGGCTTCTTTGAGCAAGAAAAAGAAGGAAAAAATAAAAGAAAAAAGATATTATGCTTCTTATGCAAGGAGGACTGCAAGGAAATACAGAGAGGTGTTTCCACAAAACAAACCAGTGGACAAGTATACCAGTGAACAAGTATACCAGTGGCAGCAAGAAGCAAAAAAGCCAGAAGAGGATTTCTAGGGAAACTGGCAGTGACTGCGTTTCTTACAGCCCATTTCTGTTTGCTCATCCTAACACATGAACTACATTATTTACTTTACAAACAAGCTATGGGAATGTTTTCACACGGGAAATTGTATTCTTTCTTTGTTATTAAAAGCTACTTCCTGAAAATCACCCCTGCTCAGTAGCCACTTTGTCCCTGATCAAATGACACAGCTCATTGTTTTCCACAGAAGCAGCAGCAGTTTAATGCTAAATTCATGCCTATCCTCCTGAAAACTTGCCAAACCTTTAAATACTGCAGACGCCATTTGGGAATGAAGTATTTCTTTCTTATCAACAGTTATTGTTTAAGTGAAGCAACAATGTAAATGCATCATTCTCCCTATAAGCCTAGGGATGTGAGAAGTCCATTACTGGGGAGGAGGGGAGTACTTATGACCCCTCAGGGACATATGCCTCCAATCTACAAAAATACGCAATCCAGTGCGTAAAAAAAAAAATGGAAACAAGTTGGGAGCCTCTCATATTTCTGTTTCAAAAAAAGAAGTATGGTTTTTAAAACCAAAGCTGAAATGACACTAACATCTTCAAGGCCAAAGCTGAAGACTGCTCTGCTCTCATATTTTAATAATTAAAAATAATGTGGACATTTTCTTGCCCCTAAATTACAGTGAAATATGTTTTTTCCAGTAAATACTACTTTTTAAAATGGAATGGAGGTGCTCTGAACAATTTTAGGTTCTATTACCAAACTTTAAAAAAATGGCTTTCTTAAAACCGTAACTAAATGGAAACCAAAAAGTTAACGATTTTTCCACCTGAAATTAACAGCATTTTTAGCCAACCCTGTATTTTTTCAAGTTTTATCCCTCCAGATCTCCAAGCATTAGGGGCCATCACTCAAAGGTAAGAATTAGTGACCTCTGCTCCAGAACTTCAGAAGCCCTGAGATGCTCACCACTCAGCTACCATCCTTGTACTTACAGACACTTTCACTTGCAGTGCACAGCTAACACCACAAGCAGCTGGATTCTCCTCTCTTCCCTAAATCTTTATTGTGAGACTTGCAAACCATGTCTGCTGCCTGGATGGAAAAGGAGCAACAAAATTTTCTTTGCTACCTGAGGACATTCTCTTCATCTCACTGTCTTTCTAACCTCACACTGGGAACTTCAAGGGCCTTCATTTGAATATTTGACTGGGAGGAAGTTCTCATCACAATTAAATGTAAGCATATGGAACAGCAGAAATTATTACTGTTTAGTTGCAATAGAATTCTTATTTTTTACAGTTTTTTAAATTCAAGACAGCAGCCCACTTTGAATATTAATCAATTCAGCAATCTTTCAGAGTTCCTTTTGAAGAAAATACCCACTTATTGTAAAGAGTATGTTGAACTGCGAAAGTCAAATTAAAAACTACCTATACTGCTGTTTGGGTTTTGCTTGGTTGCCTTTTTAAACAAACTGCACCTACTGGAATGATAAAAATTATTTTTCACCTCTAAGATTTATTTTGAGCACTGGCAGTATCTAATACTTTCCAGCACTCCAAGACATAATAGCTAAGCACCATTACTGTAAAACTATACAGGATGGAATAAGAGACTTTACTTCACCTTTTTACCTTAACAATAAAGTATTTAGGCTGTAAGTTTGTCCTCCACCCTGACTAAAGGGTGAGCATTTAGCTGTGGCATATTACAGATTGCCTGTCCCCTCACAGCGCTGCATAATCCACCACCTGCTCCCTGTTTGCTCTGCTCACCTACACATGCGTGAAGGTCAGGGTTTGAATCCCTTCTCATCCTGCCAGTCCTCACAATACAGGCATGCCAGGGGGATAATAAGGGATGGATCTCTTTTCCTGCAGCGTGGGACAGGCAGCCTGTGCAACCATGGAAGATCACACCTTGTTCCCCCGTCTGGCCACAGCGCTCCCCACGACTACCTGACCACAGCTGCTGTTGACTTCTTAGGCTGTCCTGCTAAAAAGAGCTGCACACAACAACTTCAGGTTTCTTAAGCTCCAACTCAACCACATCTCTCCTAAATACACGACAGTAGCAACTTTTCAGAAGGGCAGATGGGAGGGTCAGCAATTAGAGCCCCCAAAAATATATTGGTGCTTAGTCCAAACCATTTCACTTGAGGCACTCTGATCCTCACCCCCCCACCCCTGGATTTCTCTGCCCAAGCAGCATCAGCCACCACGGCCCCCTCCGTGCACGCCCAAAAACGCTTCTGTGAGCTTTCCAACACTGAGCCCAGGCACACAAACCCCATTTCAGGATGTAGAGACAAAAGCGTGCAGCACCACATCCACGAGGAAAAATATTTCAGCACACCAGTGAAAGCACAATAGCAAGTACCAATTCAGGTGTAAGTCATAAGCATGTTTGACAGTATTTCAGTTCCCCAAACACTTTTCCCAATAGCCACAAATGGAGACAAACATGCTGCTGCTGCTGCTACAAAGGGCCAGGAAGCCTCCAGAACACAGGCTACACAGAAATGCAACTGCTAGGACCAATGACTAAAAAGTCAGAAAATCTGCAACTGCAAAGCCTTCCACAAACATACAAATTAAGAACTACAAAAAGGGAAAAGTGGATGGGGAATTTGAGATTATAGAAAACAACACAAAAAATGCCACTTGCTGCTAAAAGAAATACCACCATTTTTTCAACAGTTGTTTCTGTTTCAAGAGTGAACAACAGATTTAAAAAGTACTGAACCTTTTGTATAAGCCTACCAAAAAAATCACAATAGTTGCAAATGCATGTAGTACTATTTTCAGTTATGATTCACTGCCCTTTCTAGTACCAGAACCAGAGATTATCCATCGCAAGTTGCACACAGAGGCTTCAAAACAAACAAAAAGCAAACAAAAAGTTCCCACTTAACATCCACTGCAGCTGAGGAACTCAATTTGCTACCAAATTCAGTGCCACCAAGCCTAATTCCCTCAAGACACAAATTGCTACAGGCTGACAGCACAGAACAGAGATGGGGAAAGTACATTCTTGTCCTCTTCCCTTCTTGTTATTGACCACTACTAGAGATAAAATACTGAACTAAATGTACCCCTTGACCTTCAGTTATTTTTATACTGTTATGTAATCTGTAGTAAAGACATAATTACAGCACCAAAAAGCACTGCTAGTAAGGACAAAAGCAGTCTAGCCTATTTCTCTGGGAGCACTGATGAAGTGTATAGAAGACAGACAGATTTTTGAAATGCAATATGTTAGCAAGAGTCAAGAGAAGACCTTTCCTTTCAGATAGCAATGTCTGCTTTGGACTAGAATTTGCATTTCCTGAGTAAGGTAAATTTCTGGCATTAAATCACAAATAAAAAGTGCAGTAATTTCTTTTTCTTGCATAATTTCTTTTAATTATTCCTTTTAAGTCATAGTTTTTGTATTTTAAGACTACAGAAGGGATCTTTAAAAAAAAGACTAAAAAAACCCCACAAAAAATATAAACCAGTGAGAGTAATTGAATACAGTTGTTATTACTATTTTTAAAGTGTCTTTCTGTCACCTGACATGAACTAAATACTTTGGCAATTTTATGTAAGGCGTTTTAATTGTGAGTCATCTGCAACTATGCTCTTGCATGCTAAATAAGCTGAAAACAGTTGGTACTGCATGCTGAGTGACATCTCTGTTCTGCTTAAATCTTCAGACTCCATCTTCATATAGTATTTCTGTTCATTTTAGAAACTATGTATTACACGTTGCACATCTTTGCTTCTGTTTGCCTTTTTTATTCACTAGCACAGATCTGCATTCCAATTTCAGGTGAGTCATTAAATCCAGTTAAAATGCCAGCCTTGGTTCTCACCGGGACTTAACGGCAACAATAAAACCATCTTTTGTTCTTCTTACAACCTAGTAATACCTTGAGAAGGCATCTGTGTAGTAACTTGACTAGGACAATAGTGACAGATCTGCCTAGAAGAGCATCCTTGAACTGTACTGAAACAAAACATGAAAATCTTGAGCTATGCTTATTAAGCTTACTAAAGGTAGTTTCCACAAATTAAACAAAACCATTGTGCTGAACTGCTCAACATTTTTCTTACTCAAGTTTTTAACTACAAATTCACTGCTTTTTAACTACAAATTCACTGCTTTTTTCACAAAACCCAAAACCTGTAAGGTCTTGTAATTCATTGCTCTTTCATTACTTTGCTTGTACCAAGAAATCACAATCTCTAACAAATGAATAAAAAAAATCAAACTGAGTTATCGCTGTTGTCACAGAACAGACAGAATAACCAGATTGTAAGAATTAATTACCCTCACTTGAAATACTTAATCCAGAATTTTCTACAATAATAATAATATATTGAAGTTCAGGGAGGGAAACATATAGCTAACTACAATTCAGGATTTTAGAGTCCAAATTAAGAGTTTAATTTATGCTACCATTAGGGACCTTTCTTTCTCATTGCACATGTCTTCATGACTAAGGATGGTCATCCTACGTCCAAGAGCAAATTGCAATGTACTTGGACTTCTCATCCAGAAGGTATCTTGTATTGACATAATACAGCAGCAAGGAAATAACATTTCCTTGGAAATAAGCCAACTTTTAAGTACAACTGAAAGCCAGACTGACCTCCTATAATATTGGTACATATACACAGTATGAAAAACAATTCTATGTACATGGAACACAACACATTTCGTAGGTGCAGAGAAAAAACAAACATAAGAGTTAAAAATTACCTCCAAAGCCATCTCCTTGAAAACATTATCTGAGAATTCCTACATTTATTCAATTATAATTACAATTTCTTTTTAGGCACTTCAGGAAATTCTAATTTTTTTAATCAGAGCAGACAAAAAAAAATCCCCCTCACTTTGTTAGCCTAGCTTCCTTCTTCTAATGGTTACGTGAAATCTAAAGAAATAACTTATGACAGATACCTTCATAAAGACTACACAGATGCCAAAGTTCCTTTCAGGTTTTACAGTATAGGGATGGAGCAGACAGAGCTTATCCATTAACACTTGAAACTTCAGAGAGTTCAATGAACAAATTGGTTGCTGTTTCTGCTCATTTATAACAAAACATTCTACTCAAGTATTATTTTATGTGAGGATGTCTGTGCTCCCACACCACCCAGTACAGGAGGGCTCAACACTTCCAGGTCTCTAGGATGCATGTTTTACAGTTATTATTTGGCTATGCAGTTTTTCAGAATAACTTCCATGTCCTCCCTTTCATTTTTTCCTTTAAGAATAGTTTCTCAAAAAGAACTTCTTCCCAGTCTTTTTAGACTGATATGCCATGAACACAGGAATCACACTGCATTCTACTTTAAATTAAATATTACCATTAGAGACCAGGCACTATTTCAAACCAATCAGGCAACCGCAATTTAGAACTTTCAACTCAATAATTGCGATCTATCTTTTTTCCAACTATGCCATTATTAGCAGTATTACACATTTTGTACTAAGACATCTCCACGTTTCTGATAACAATCACTGAATAAGTTGCAAATAAATTCACCTTTTTTTGTTCAGTCTTCTGTCCATGAGGCCTTGACTCTACGCACTGACTTCCAGTATCCTCCCACATAATGTCTGTATTGCATGTCCTCATCTTCAAAGGTACAACCCTCCAATTCTCCATATTTGAATTCACCATGAATCCAGAGGAGAATGGAATGAACCCCAAGATATCCTCTGTGTTCCTGGGCACACTACTTCATTTTCCTGTCCCTTGGTGTCATCTCAGCGTTCCTCTGCTCTTTGAGGCAGGAATTGTGACACGCTGCACATTTGTACAGTAGAGTAGTGGCACCCTTGCCTCAG
Source organism: Irena cyanogastra (assembly GCA_013397155.1). Taxonomy (NCBI): domain Eukaryota; kingdom Metazoa; phylum Chordata; class Aves; order Passeriformes; family Irenidae; genus Irena; species Irena cyanogastra. The sequence continues at coordinate 165,016 of VWZV01007779.1, forward strand.
CTGAGCCCTCCAGGCACTACGAAATGCAATCAATAACAGTAATTAATTTTGCCCCTTGTTTCCTCTTTTATCCAGCTGCTGTGGTCTTCCCTCTGATAACTGAATATACACCATAGCTCCTTGTGTTCTGTCTCATTAACAAAGATATCTATTGTTCCTCTCTCCTTAGGCCTACCTATACCCAATTCTTTAAGAAAAACACAGCAATTGGTTCTTTTTATTCAGAGTCTGTCCCAAAATTCATTTTCTTCACATAAACTTTCATTACTGATTTAAGGCAGCATGCGCTACTTCAAACTTACAGGTTAAACAGCTAAGAGACAAATATAAGAATTGTTTCAGAATTAAAATACCAATGTTGCATGGAAAACTGTTTTTTTCCATACATATATATTATCTCTTATCAAACTACAGGGTGACAAGTACAAATCTGTAACCAGGGCAGATCTTCCACTACAGATTGGGTCTTCTGACAACAGTTGAAGTTATTTCAAGATTCCTGTTGACATTAAACACAGGAAAATGCTCAGAAAAAACATTCATGTACTTACATCCATACTCATGCATACATACACATCCACACAAGCAGTAAACAGTCCAACAAAGCCAGAGCTCTTTTGGCAAGACAGACCTCAAATCAAAATTGATGTTCTGTGCCAGCACCAGTCATCAACAATTTTTGTATCAATCTCTTCAATACTGAGTACCTATTGCTAGACAGAAAGTCACATGGAAAGGACTTGCATTATCACTAACATGACTATTTAAGAGCTCCCATTATGCAGCAGAGACACGAATGTGGAGAAATCACAAGCAACTTGTGCCATTTAAAGTGACTACCAACAGCACACTTTGAGCAAAGTCAAGTCAAATTTGGGTTAAATCACAAGCAGGTCATCTGCACTAGCAAATCACATCACAACCACTAGGTTGTTGCCACCAAGGCAGCACCACGCAAGAAACAGTAAAACATCTTATGAAGATGTTTTAATGTTTTAGTACATGTCTTAGTATCATATCTAGCACTGAAACAGTGCCAAGCACAGCCAGATTTGTTACAGCTTGTCTCACAGTTCAGGGACCTCATCCTTACTCAGGAAACATTGACAAAAAAGTTGCTTCAGTTTAGAACTCAAAACATGAAACTTCACCGCTTCAGGTTAAAAGTCAGATTGTGACAACTCATGAACTGGACTTAGACCATTCAAGCAGTGGAGGAAAATCCAGCTTTGCAAATGCAAAGTGATGTAATATATCTGCAACTATCTGAAGACTCCAAATATTTCTCTGCAAAAGACTTTTCAACATTTATTTCTTTCAAATCAAAGCTGACTTAAACACTTTAAATTTATTATCTTCTTATTTATATATTTGCGGAAATAATTCTGGTTATTCCTTGTGGCTCTCAGATTAATTGTACCTTTTAATTCCTCTGATAGTGATGAAATATTTCACATACATATTTTGCATTTTCTAAATGTTCTTTCCTGTAATCTTTTTCTTTTCATAACAAAGTCTCTTCTGAGGTTAGAAATATAGCGGTTAGGTACTGTTCTTTAAAAATGTAGTTAGCTTCCTAATGAGAAATGTTCACTTTTTTATCACTTTCTAGTGTTGTTTATGGAAAATAAAGAAAAACCACGTGTCAAGAGCTCTTGCAATTCACTCCAATGTCTGGAGTTGGAATAGGGTAGATATGGACTGACAATTGGAATTCTGACCCTGTAAGAGTAGTCTAATCACTGGGCATTTCAATTCTGAATGAAACAACTTTTCTTAATTAAGTTCTTCTAAAAAGGTATTTTTATTTATTATGAAGAAGTCCTGTAGCCATGTTATAGGGCTCAGTACATGATGCCATAGACATTTCATGATGTCTTGCTTGGACTAATACAGGTTCTAAAACTATTGATGAGCCCTGAGATGAGACAGGATGAATTCCGGAAATTACTTCTTTTTATCCCTCTCTAGGTGGACATTCCAAACCCTGGAAAAATTTCTCCAAGACACTGTGCATTGTGGAGACTTCAAAAGCAAAATGGACTGGATGATCTTGAGAGGTCCCTTTCAACCTCAGTGATTCTGTAAAAAATCCAAAAAATGTCAAGTGTTGCATCACTAATAATTTGGACTATTCAGGCTGCATTAATCACCAAGATAACCCCAGTCCAATTCAACCACCAGCTTAGTCCCTTAAAACAGCCAAAAACCAGCAGGAAAACAATGACAGTTATAATTAATTTGGATTTGATAGTTTTGATCAATCAGTCTCCAGACAATTCACAGGGAGTGGAATGGTACTTTATATTGCAAGTGGAAATCTGGTTATGAATTCCCGCATTGATACACATTTTACCAAATTCAGTTTTAGCAGCAGAGGAAGAGGATATAATGATTATATGTTTTAGTTTAGCTGAGATTTTCAACGCGTTCTGAGGATTTTTCTACTTTCCAACAACACTGTACTTAAGCTGCTTCTTCAGAGGATGAACTTGCAAAAATCAGAAACCACATTGCCTTAGCCAATGTGCTGTCAGTTAGACGACACACCCTCTCTAGTAGCAAAAAATGTGTTTTGTCATTGAATCCTCCATCTTCACTCATAAACACTGATACTATAGAGGTGCTTTCTACAGAGATTCTTAGCCAAATATTAGGATAGAGTGACAAGAGCTAATTAAAGACTAAATTTTTAAATATATTTCAAAGATCCCAAATTCCTTATGCAACAACTAGCACAAATCCATAATACTTGTTCCACGTGTGATCTTTACAACCTCTAACTAAACAAAGTGGCACTTAATTTCTCAGTTTCCTAGAACCCACTAGCTTTCAAGGCCTCCCACCAGATTTCCCTCCCTGATGCAAAGAAAAAGCTAAGCCCAAGAGAAAAATGAATACTACAATATTTTTTATTTTAAAATCAATCCATATTTAAGTTAAATAGTTATAACCAGTCATAAATCATCATATTGCTCATTATTTAGTTTTCTTCCAAAAAAGAAAAACAATAAGCTTTTCATTCTTTATCTTGCAACCTCCAAAATTAAAAAATTGCTTGATTCACTCCTCTGTTTAACCCAGTTTGCCAGCAAAACCATGCCAGATGAGCTGTGCAACTAATGCACTGAAATGTACCAGGAAAACACAACAAGATTTCTAATGGCCAAAGTCTGCAGATTAAAACAAAACAAAACAAAAACCACACACTTCTCAGAAAGCTCAGAGGTTTAACAGCTCCCTGAAGCAATCTTAATAACATAACATGTTGTTAAAACAAATTAAAAAAAGATCTCAAAAACCCCAACAAACAACAAGGCCACCATCTACAAATAGTACTTCTGCATAAGAAAAGTCTGAAGTTTAAAACAATATTGGAGAGAAGAGTTAGACACTGCATTGCAAGCTGTACCACAGTTTCATATATGTCATGTTGACTAAAGAGGTGGAAATGATACCTCTGTCAGCAAATCTCTAATAATACTCTGTTTGTCCCCTGGATCATCTCCAAATCTCCTGTCAACATCCAGAGTCAGCTCATGAGCACCACATCGTGCTGCATCAATTACAATATTTTGAATTGACACATCTCTGACTTATGATGGACTCTAACTTCAGCTAGAGATGTGCCTCTCTACAATTACTGACATTCTGCAGCACTGGGCTCATCACAATGCTCTGGCTTTTGTACGCTCTTTACTAATTGTTAAAAACTGTTTCAACATACAGCATGCAAAAGTCCAATCCTTGGCACAAATGACAAATCTGAAAATATAACAGGCAAACAACAGCTAAGAGCAGTAGCTACCATCCCTAGAGCAGATATTAAAAGAACACTATCGACATAATCAGTTGTGCAACCAAAACCTAGTGAATACTAACACTGCTCACTTTCTCATTTGAATTCTCTTACATATACAGAGGAAAGAAATCCTTGGCCACCAGGAGTTGTGAACTCAGGAGCTTCTGTTAGGGTTGAAGTAAAAGGTTGATGTTTCCAGTTGAATCTGACAAAATTGCCTTCCATAGACCAGAGAGTTGGATGGGAGAAGCACAATCCATTCCTGACGAGCTTTCTCTTTCTGATGAGAACTTAGAAGCTACTGCAATTAAAAGCAAATGGGGGATAAATTCCTCCTGCAAGTCAGCACCAAATCTGTGTAGTCCAATTCTGATCTGTTTTCCTCCTGCAGGATTGAGTAGGATGATGGCAATCTCTTCTACAACAAGATCTCCCTCACCTCAAAGTGTGGAAAAAAACAAGTATTTTGGGCTAACTTCTAGACCTGTAGTAAACAAGTCGACCCAAATTCTTTTCTATTCTCTGACACAAACTTTAGTACAGCTTTCAGAAAAATGTGTCCAGTCTTAAAAAATGTAGTCATTTATGATTTTACTATACTGTAGCTCCTTACTGAGAAACACAAATTACAGACTAGAACCTGCTTTCCCCCCTGAGGAGGAAAAAAAAAAAAAGAGAAACCTGTATTTGTGAAATTATAAAACTATTATGAGTTTAAGAGACAATGCTTTTATCTCTTTAGGGTATAAAATCTTTATAATGAAAATATATTACACTTTAAACATATGTTAAATTTAAATCAAGAACTATATTAACCTTTACTTCAGCAAGAGTTGGGTTAGGAGAAGAAAAGGATGTAGGTCAGTTTTAAAAGAGAGCAAGAGGTTGTTTATACATGCTTCAATTTTTCTCAAGATCATCCTTTTCAAGACAAAATACCACCATTTTGGGCTCACCACTCCAGCTCTTCACCATGAGAGAGATATATGTTTTGGAAATAAAAGTTTCAATTCCAGATATGGGTTAGTTTAGATGCAAAAAAGATTCCAAAAACCCCATACACAAATCAAAAAGCATCAAGAAAAATCAGAAGAGAAAACAAGGCACATTTTCATACAAGTATCACCATTTTCTTAACTCTGATAAAATTAACTCCAGTTAAGGAGAAAAGAAAGAAAAAAAAAACCAACAAACTGCTATACAGCATTTCAAGTAAACACAATCATAAGACCATGCCACAGTTTGTAGTAATTCGTTTCCAACAGAAGTTTCTGAAAAGGATAGCTGGAAACTGTAGAATAAAACATATGCAAAGGTTCACAGAAGGTTTGGTTATGTGAATGGAAAACCCAGTAAATATGAAGACAGACTATTTCAGCAGGAAATAAGCTGGAAAAAGTCTTTTACCTGATACTGCCATCAAACCATGCGTAATCAAGAAAACTGGTAGAAGTTCTTTCCACTTAAGCCTTCCAGTTTTACTGGAAGACAAGAGCTTAAGTGCTGGAGTAGGCAGATTAGACAAATGTGAGCAGAAGGCATATTCCTGTGCCTATATATTTTTTTCATTATATATTCCTCTCCAATCCAAGTGCAAGATAAATCACTCCAATGAACTCAGAAAACTAGCAGATGCATTTTAACGTTTACCTGACCTCTACAATGAATTTGAAAGTGAACACAATTTTAGCTATTTCACCACTGCCATAGTTAATACATAAGGCTGAAAAAGCAATGTTGCACAGCAAGAGCTCAGTTCCACCAAGTGCTGATATTCCTAAAATGGACTTTCTTTAGGCTTGAAGACACCAAATAAAAATCACAGGTGCACTTCTGATGTTTCACAAACTTTGTGACAAGATAATTTCTTCCTTTGAAGTATAATTGATATTTTCTTCAGTAACTAAACAGACCAAGTGAAAAGATATTTTTTAAAAGGTATTAATAAAAATATGACACTGAAAGAGTAAAAAAAAAAAA
>VWZV01007779.1:170819-182418 GCA_013397155.1 Irena cyanogastra
GAAGCATTTTGCATGTATCTAGTATCTAAACAGCAGTATTCCCCCACAGCACAGATAACTTCCTGAGAAAATTACACAGTATTTGTAACCTCAAATCCAACTTAGAGTTGACTTTAGGTTCCATGGTGGACATAATAAAATTTATGCTGGACACAGTAAAAGCCCACCATTAATAGAAAAATACACAAATGCAACTCTGCAAGAATATTTAGCTTCTTAACAAAGACATCAAGGACAGTCGTAGAAAAAGAAAAATCTACATTTCTTCTCAGAAAAGTGAAGCATATGAGGGATTAGTACATTTGCTGAATTGGACAAGATGATATATCTGAGTAGCAAAGTTGGAACAATTTACCACTAGATGTAAATATTTTGACAGACAGTTAGCAACATGCACACAATTTTAAACTAATTGTGCAAAAGCCAGGTCACACACTCCTGGCACCTAAGAAAGATAAATATTAATTGTGTTAAAATGGCACACAAGGACATGAATTCAACACATTTAGGCCATTACATACAACAGCACACAACAAAATTAGTGTATGATTCAGCTCTGGTTAAAATCTAGAGGAGGTTTGACATAAACATCAGCGAGAACAGAACCAGACTTACAAAAAACATACATGGCCATATAGAGACCTCACAGTCATGGACCAACAAATCATTTCATGGAATGTTTAACAGATGAAGATTATTCTGTTAGACAAAACACTAAAATTAATTAATTTACATTTGATTTGCAGTATCATTTAAGCAATAGGTAAGAGAGCCAGGTTTTTATTTGAAGCAGTCTTGTAATACAGGATTTGTTTTTAGGCTTCTGGCCAAAAAGTGTATTTGTGCCATAAGTATTTTCTTACAGACTTTTGTTAATAGAATAACCTTTAACAACCCTTTATACCAATCTGCCTGTTTTATATATTGCTTTCATTAAAAAGATTTATTCCTTAGGCAAGGAACATGAGATCCAGTTAGAAATTTTCAAAGGAATATAATTATTTTTTTTCAGCTGATTACTCTTTAATTTAAAGGTATACAGTAAGGTTACAAACCCATTTCACTCGCAGCACTCCTTGTTTCTCTGGTCCTCCCAATAAAACAAATTATTAGGGTACAACCACTAATAGCAAACCATAACTTTTGAGTAAGAACTTACTACAACAAAGTGCACTTCCCAAGCTCTAGATGTGGTTCCAATTGTCAAACTGTAATTCTGTAACAGACATAAATCATCATAAAAAACCTCACTCATCAACAGAAGTTACAGAGGGACGTAAAGAAGTGATTTTGTCAGCACTGACAACCCCACATAGTTCACCACCAGTTAACCTCATTCCTTCATTGAATATGTGTTCTGACCCATGTTAGTTTATTTTGTTAGTAAATCAAAAAGTGCAGCAAGGCCTTCCTGTGTAAACAGAAGTGCAAATGCCATGCATAAGAAATAAATGTCCCCCATCGAGTTTGGAAGGTTGAGCACTTCTCACATACCTTATTAACTGGATTACTTTACAGGATTACTGCCTCAGAAAACTGATATAGTAACTCTCACCTAGAGGTTTTCCTAGCATCAGCAGAAGGTATCTCTGTGCAGAGGGCCACAGTAAACAATTCCCTAAGTCAGGCACAGGATGTTTGCAATGAGCTGATTTACTAAGTCTGGTAAATCAAAATAAAATACCCCCAAAATAAACTGGTTTTGAAGGGAAAAATATTGTCACTGATGTTCTTTTATCTTTACAGCTTGTCAGGAGAAAAATAAACTGTAGAACAGAAAGCAGAATAAAAAATGGGCATAAAATAGAAAGCATCCAATTCTGCTTCAGTAACAGATTTCTAGTATAAGAAAGGAAGAAATTCAGAAAATTCAGCTGCAATTGCAGCTGACATACAAATTATGAGATAGAATCCAATTGGAAATTTCAAAAGAAAAAACAGCAATACATTACTTCTGACGTAATCAGAATAAAGTGAGGGTTGTAACATTTTCAATAGAATATGTAAATGTTGCAACTTGATGTACCTTTAAAACACATCCATTTAATTTTCAGTAGATTAAAAGAGGTATGAGAATTCCAAGATCAGAAGGGAGGAAAACAAAAATCAAATATGCTATTCAGTTGCTTGAAGTCAATAAACAAGTGTAAATATCTCTATTATTTTAAAATGCAGGTATACAGTTTTTTGCTGACCTGAGCAACATATCTCACCTAGAAGAATATACCTCCATTCACCTTTAGGAACATGAAAATCTAATTCTCACTACCTAATTACTCATTTTTTCACCTCCCACTCATGGAAAATTAAAGCGTTTCTTCTTGCATCTAAACTTTAAATTACACTTTCTATGCAAAAGCTTTTTTTTATTTCCTGAAAAGAGAGGCAACAAACTTTGCCTCTCAAAAGGGTGACAAAGCTCACCTGCAAGTTCTGACATCCCTCCCTCCTACACTCCATCCCTCTCCCTTTCTAGACAAATTCTGTTCAGTTGAAATTGAAGATTTTGGAGTCTTTCAGTTCAATAAGATGGAAGCTTTCCAGAGGTGAAGCATGCAAAGGAAAAGGAGAAAGAAAATTCAGATTAATAATACATCAAGACAAACAATGTTCTGGGTAGATTTTACTGAAATTCTTGTGATAACTTCTGACATCTCAGTAAACTTTATGTGACATTTTTAAAACACTTATTTTCTTGTTCTGAGAGAGAAAAAAAAAAACCTTGACCTTTGTCAGCCCAAGAGTAAAATTAAAAAGAAAAAAAGAAATAAGACCGAAAGAAATTCCAAATTTAAGAGATCCCTTAAAAAAAAAAAAAAAAAAACACAAACAAAAAAAAACCATAACCTTCTATCAATTTGAATGAATTCTTAAATTCATAACTACAGACAATAGCAAGTCCTACCACAAGCTTAGGTTGAAGCTGTGCCACACTTAAAATCAGGAAGAGCCATCAAACACAATTCTGGAAGAGAAGGATCTCAGTGGCTCTGACAAGACCAAAAAAAAGTGAAAAGTAACAGGGATCAAAGAGTTTCGGACTCAGATCTTGAAACTCCAAAGAAAAGCAAGTTAAAATGAACCAGAAGATAAGGTACAGAACAAACACAGGACTCTTCTTGTAAAAGATACTGCTAACAGATTCCAGAAATGGACTTGGAGGCATAACATTGCAATATGCTGAAACTATCCAAAAATGCAATGGCTCTTCTACAGGATTTCAGGAACCTTCCCATATCAAAGACAATTTACAGGATATTTCTACAAGAACCCTGGTCAGATCAAAATGAAGACCAGGTCTCCATTGATTCTTCTTCCATTGACGTAGCACTAGCAAAAGCAGTAACTCTTAAAATGCATAATTCATTACATGAGACACATTAGAAGTGATTAAAGACTAAATAATAAGGCTGACATATCTGATCAGGCAGTCAGACCATCATGTAAAGACCTACTGAAAAACATCTTGGGGTATGAATCATTAATTCACAAGCTTCTCCTACTGAAATTCAGTCAACAATGATGACATTTGAGTTTTCTGGATTTACCTGTGCAGCTATCACCCTCCTGCAATTACTAAATACTAGACTAGTGGTTTTTCTTTTGCTCACAAGCTTTTCTGAAGGACCCACTACATAATTCCAAGACTACAATAAACTAGGCACACTGCTGATACAGGCAGCTGAGCCCAGCAGAGCCTGGTGGAGCTGGCACGGCACAAAGTCAAACCCCAGCAGGCTTGGCATGGCATGGGACAAACCTCTGCTTTCTGCATTAGCTGGGGCAGACCAAACCAAAAAAAAAAAAAAACAAAAACACCCATCACATTTATTTAACACAAGCTTTTAAGAGAAGAGTAATCCAACTCCTAAGAAATGAAGAGCTATTAAAGTGCCTGTAACACCAGAAGAAAGGAAGGCATGGGGATGGAGAGAACCTTGCTTAGTACTTCCCTGCATCACATACAGTGAATTTTCTGACTTTCCATCTCCCTGGTACTTGCCATAAAGACTGCAAACACACATAGCTATCGATGCATTAGCATTGCAAAATCCACTTGATAAATGGGCAGAAAATAGACAAAAACATGAAGTCACGAGATTGACACTTATTTTTTGGCAAATCCCCAGTGCTAGGAGCACACAGAATTCTTGCGACTGTTGCAGGGCTAGGGATTCTTATCTATCTGTACAGGTGGCTTCTGTCCCCATTGGAACCAAATTTTTTTACAAAGACAACTTAAGGATGAAGGCCATGTGTCTATGGAAAGAGGTTTAATGATCTGGCCTGTGCTTAGCATGTCAGTTCTAACTAAATTATTCCATTTTACAACTAGGAAATAAACACACAGCAGGTGATGTTCAAATGTTCATCAGCATGGCTACATGCCTGATGTACCACAGGATCAGTTACCAGTGAATGGATCCTACAATCCAGAAGTTTACTGAGTCTTATTGCAGATCTATGCAATTGCCTAGGCTTACTCTGAAAACTCTTCAAATTCCACTCATTCCTCCACCTAAATTTACATACAAGGAGTTCTGCGTGCCCATCACAGGAATGAAGATGTTCACACACTGCAGGAAATTATCCGGCGTATCCAGCAAAGGAAGATACATTCCTCTTTCTCATTTTCCTTTTTCTGAAGCCAAAGAATGCATCCCACACAAATCCCAGGTACTTTTTTTTTCCAGCTTTGCCTGGTCTAAAAGGAAGAAATATAGCTGTAAGAGACAGCCATTTCTGGCTTCATTCCATTAATACAACTCCACATTCTGGCAATCTCCAGGAAAACTCATAGACAGCCAATGCAAATTTTTTCTGCTTCCTTTCATCATTCCTTTGAAATAAGGATTTAAGCAGAGATACAATTCAAATTCAGCGCACTCAGTTTTCACCGTAGAATTCCACAGAGGTTTTCAGAGAGGTAGAGAGGTAAGACATGCCAGTGTTTGACATTTGGTTTTGCCAGCTAATATCCTTCAGATATTATTTCCCACAGTCAAGTAAAAGACAACCAGGTAATACAGGTCTGTTGTTACGCAGCATTATTACTCAAATCATCAGGGAAGCTGTCTCACAAAACACAATGATCTTGTCACTCCACCTCAGTGACAAAAAAACTTGTCCTGAAACAAAACATCATCCACGTTAAAAATTAACTGATCCATGCATCTTATGGAATGATACCATGTAGATTTTGGCCAAAGTCCCTCTAGGAAGTCTGAATTACTAGGAAACCTTATATATAGAAGTATACTTAGACTTTTTTTCAAGCACATGACAATCACAAGGAAGTCATTCCTGACTATGATAAGCATTAAAATATGCCACAACACTGAAGGAATGACATCATCTTTTTATTTAAAATTTTATGTTGTTGTTAGTGTGAATGCTCTCATAAACACATGAGTATTACTTTAAATCTGACCATTTGAGCATTACATTTACAGAGAAATTGCAGCTGTCACATAAGTTAACACAGCTCACATTATGACACGTTACCTATCATATCTTTCCCTTTACAAACAGAAGGCATTTAGACACCAGTTTGTTTTTATTTAGCAGTTCTGAGCAGCTAAGAAAAGCTTTTACTAAATCACATGCCTCAAAAACATTTGTTTCAACCTATAGTAGCTGAGTAACATCACTGGGTTCAAGAAGCAGCAACACATTTGAAGAGTTTAAGCCCTTCACCTCACAAGTTGTACCATATTTATTACGTAAAAAAAATTTTAGAAAAAGTTTTTTAATAACTGAATACATAACTAGTTAATGAATCTCACACTTAGTAACAAGGGACTAGAGTATAAAACTACACTGCAGTAAAACCACATGGGAGCTCTTGCTAGTCTTTGCTAAGAAACTGGGGTGACCTCTCATGATGGTGCAGGCAGTGCCCTCAAGCTGCTCTATTTCTGACAAGGAGAACAAAGAAATACCACAGCTGTGCCTCTGATGGTCATAGGATATTGCAGTAAGTTCCATATTTCTCTGGTTGCCTTCAGAAAGGCTTAAACTGTTACCAAAACTAGCTCCTTTATGCCTTTTCTCAGCTAGTGAGCTGCATCAGGCAGACTCAGAGGCCCTTCATTTCCAGAGTGGTACAGACACCACAGCCAGACACAGGTTAAGTGCCATACACCTGCAAAACATAGCATAGGTCTTTAGCAGAATTCAGACTGCAGACAGAAAATTATGCCAAGCTATCCTTACTTTGCTACAGGGAGAAATTCCAGAGTATAACTGTGTCAAACAAACACAGTAAGAAGTTCAAATTCTTTCAATCACCCTGGTAAAATGTGGTCATTATACAGTTCAAAGTTATTTATGTATTATTACCAAAAGAAAGAAATCTATGTCACTGAAGTTTTATTAGGAAGTATAAGAATATATACACTTCTTGACTTTCCTTCGCTCATCCACGCAAAGCTTCATTTCAGTCAGGTCAGGAAATTTAAGCATAAGCCTACGTGTAATTCACAAAACAATACCAAAACTAATGCAGATTTTCAACATGAATCAAAAATCAAAAGAAAGATTTCTGTCTTTTCAGTTTAATTAACATACTTCCTGGGGTCAGTCCAGTGTCAGTATTTCTCCACACAGCTTCCAATCTTCTACCTTCATTCAGAGAAATATTTCAATACATCCATATCCTTGCTAAAGAAAGACTGATTTGTTTCTTGAATTAGAACCATCCTGTGCACTTTCCATACAGCCATGTAAGAGGAAAAACCACCTTTAAAAACACTCCTGTAATAATATAGCACATAAATAGAGAAGTACAAGTCAGACACAGCTCTCATGCCCATTCGTAATCTAGGGTTAGAAGTAAGTGCTATTCTCTCTTTACAGTCTGTCCACATTTTGAGTTCCTACAATGGATTTTCCTCAGGTCTTCATGATTCCAAAAAGAAGAACGCATCAAAACATCTTCAGACAGGAAATGCAGCTCTGTCTCTCAGGATATCAGCCAGCCAACTCACAGGGCTATCAAGAAACTTCCCTGGTGGGCCAACTATTAGCTACAGAGTTTCCCCAGCTGCCTTCTCACACATCAAATACAGACAACTTCCAGATGCAGACCACGGGATAAGACAGTACACACACTAGACAAGCGATTTCATCCACTAATATAATCTTAAAAGGTGGCATAAAATGTTTAGCAACCAATTTTGGAGTGAAAAAAATTATACCTAAAAGGTTCACATGTAATCCCTGAAAAAGAAATGGACTGCATGTCCTAGCTAAAACCCCTTCAGTACAAACAAGCCGTCCAGCTCAATTCCAAAATAGAATTTGAGCTCATATTCAGTATCTGTGCTGCAGTGCAGTGCCTTAGAGAGGAAGGTACAAATGCTGCAATCTCAGCCACGCCATCCCTCACATGAGCTGTTAAACAGTGGTCTCTTGTGCCAGTCCCTGGTGTGTCTTCAAAAGTCACATACTGACAGTACAAGAAACACTTCTTAAAATAAAAAAAGGAGATCCAAAGTGGGTTTTGGCATACTTTAATTCTAAAATTGCTTCTAATAGCCAAGATTGCTTTTGAGCATTTTCTTCCGTGCATTCTGGCAATCATATGTTTGACAACTGCAGCTACCAGAATCTCACATATTTTGATAAACCCCTTTAAAAGACAAGCAGCACATGAAAAGCATTGAGATATTAAAAAAAAAAACAAAACACACACACGCTTTTTTTTCTTTTCTGTTTCACTGAGAGACTCGCATAATTCTTCTACTGTTTAGTTACTTATCTTACAATAATCTTCAGATCTTATGAAGATTGTTTCTTCTGGTTCTTTTTGTGTCCTCTTCCACAGAATCTTCATGTAGGATAGCATGTAAGCATATGACTTTCAGTCAGATTTACAGTGGCACTCATTGTTTAAATGCTGCCATAATGAGGAATACCTGGAATAGAAGAGACTCTGAAATCACAGAACTGCTGTCCTTGAAATGTGAACACAACACTTCTCATTTCAAACTTCTCTGCCATAAGCTTCATTCTTTTATTATCTCAAGTATAAAAACCCAGCACTGAGTGAATAAAAATCTTTTGTATGTCAAACATGAATCCTAAGTAATGTTTAAATTTGTTTCAAACTACTCTTCCAGTGTTACAAAGCACACTTACACTTTCCACTGGCAGTCACATTCAGAACTATTGAATCCATGTAGAAAACAAGGCAGCACAGAATACGTTCACACAAGCAAGAGGTTCTGTTTTACCACAAGCTAATTAAAACAATTCTAAAAAGGCATTAAATGAGTGCAACATGGAACATTAGCATTCAAACCTTAAAAAAAAAAAAAAAAAAGAGATGGAAAGAGATGATGGCTCCATTGGTCCTGGGGAACATGTGCTGCTTATGCTGATTACGCCTCTGATTCCTGACAGGCATGGTAGTCATCACTGTCTCAGAAGACAGTGAAAGAAAACATAACCCTGTCAGCTCCACTTCAGCAAGTCCTCTTGGTGTCTCCTACCATAAACAGCTAAAAGCAGACCTGCCTCTAATTTAAGAAACTCCACAACTCCAGAAAAAACCATACACACTGGCATCAGGAACATCACAAGATCAAATCGCTAAATTATGCACTTCTCATCACTTTCAGGTACATATTGCTCCTGAAAGTCAGGACACCTTTAAAAAATATAAGGCTCAAATATAGGCAATATTTTTTTGAAATCTTGCAATTGGTTTTAATCCTCTCACCAGCTTGCCACCCCACTTCTTGCAAAGGCCTTCCCTTATGGGTGATCGGTGTCACAAAAAATAGCCCTTGCACGTGTATATTAAGGAAGGAGCCTATGCATTTAGAGGAAAATATTTTCTGTTTTCTCCTGGAACTTGGAATTATTTTCACTCTCAAATTATACGTCTTAACAAAAATAGAACGAACAAATAAAAAACAGGTGATTACCATATCAACTATGAATGTTTTATATTCTTGACTGTAAAGACTAAACAGTGAAGTCTATTTTGCACATACCCTTGATCAACAAATTCCTCTACAGGGAAGAGTTCCTGCCTGGACACACAACTAATAAACACATTGCGGGATACTTGCTCCCCTTCACTTCTCCTGCACAGCACGAGTTTATTCTGTGGGAGAAGTCAGGAGAATGTATGTCCAAGCCCAAACAAGGCCACACAAAATACAAGGTCATCTCCACCTGGAGCATTTGGCAAACTAATGAGGGAGAACCCTGTTTCCAGAGAAGCAAGTAATTCACAGGACTACAGAAGAGTTCCTTGAGGAGAACTGAACAGCACAGAGTTGAGCTCCAGCCTGTCCAAAGTTGTCCCAAACAGTGTAAGCTCTGATGCTTCCAGAAATACACGGCATTAATAGGTTATGTTCACATCTCAGAAGTGACGTACCGAACTCAAATTATTCCCAGAAGAAACAGAAATCCATCCTAGCAGCTAAATTTGCAAGAGGTAATGCTTCATGCCATTTTACCAAAACAAAACCAAACCAGGATTAAAAGGAATAAAAAAAAAAAAAGGCAGCAAGTTAAAAAGAGAACTCATTAGACATACAGGAATGTGTGAGGACAAGAGAAAAATCGAAATTTCCAATCAACATGTGGCAAAAATACAAATTCAGTTTAGTAGCTTCATGCAAATCACGAGCATTTTTAATTGAGTACAATCTCATGTGCAATTTTAAACATTAAGAAAAGTACAGTGTTTACATTCCAGGGTCAACTCTAAAGATTTTAGGAAGTTTATCAGGTTCTACCAAAAGAAGAAAATATGAAGAGCACTGTTTACATATAGTAGGCCTACAGATGTCATCATCAAAGTATTGAAAGCACAGAATGCTTTTTGCTTGCATACAGTGTTCTTTGAAAAGTTCTCGTTTACCTACAAAACATTTATGAATCCACCCGTCCCTAATTAGTATTTTAAAAATAAATAAAAAGACGAACTGCAGTAATTACCAGGGTAATATCATATCAGTGTCAATTTCCAGGGCTTTCCACCAATGGCATTCAGAAAGTTACACACATCTAACAGCTTTAGAGACCACTAATCCAAGCCCCCTAACAATAGAGACGTGGAAGACCACATCAAAAAATACACCTGAAAGCACTGACTTTTCCAAGTAATGCTCATAACTTGGACAAAGTGGAAGGAAGAGAAGAGTAAAAGTCACTGCTTACATACCACTACAGATTATAGACTCAAAACTTGATATGAAATGGGTTTCTCAGGTCTTTTTGATTAAACTACACAACATGCCTCCCCAAAGCCTCAGTTTACCATATTCAAGGTCATTTTACTACTGGTGCAACATTCTAAACATTTTCAAGTATTATCTAAGACTGAGTTTGCCAAATCTGTATTAAGCCTGACACACATTATCAGGAGTGCTGTTTTACATAACATGCTGCTGCTGTCAGGTGCTGGAGTTTAACTTTACTGTAGATGTGCTGAGCTGTATTAGCATGCTCAATGCTTCTCCTTCCCTATTAAGCATTCAGATAACATGAACTAAGCTTAGCATTCATGCCTGCAGTAAGGCTGCCATTGTACAAGTCTTCCAAAAATCTTTACCAGTGAAAAGTGCTAATACAAAAAGCTCTCGTCAATTGAGATGACAAATTTTCTTTCACGGAAATATTTTTCTGTTTTGTCTTTAGGCGTTAGGCAACACTATGATACAAGTCACATAATGCTGACAGGAAAAAAAAGTTGTCACTCTTCATGCCAATGTTGCGTAACAGCTGTATTTTCTGTAAAAGCAGATTTTCTAAGAATCCTCAAACAAATTTAAAAAAAAAAATTAAGGTATACATCTACTATTGTACGGTTTCTGATAGAAATGGAAGACAACTGACATCCAGGATTCTTAATGCTGCAAACAGCGTACGAATATGTTTCACATACACTATGTTGTTTTCTTTCCACCCCTCTTTAGATGTATTTTCTTACAAGCCATTGAACGTGAATGCTTTCTAAATCAGACTGTACTAAATAAAAGGGAAGTCAAGCTTTATCCTACAGTCTCAGTGTTTCCAGCGCCACTTAACAAATGTCTCAGCAATTTTTCCTCAAACTGTGTCAGGGTTTGTATATACCACCATTCTAGATGCAGACGCCTATCTCCAAAACTTGCTAGGATTGTGCATATAAACGGCACTCGGGAGATGGCCGAGAAGACAAATAAAAGCATCGCTTGAAGAAACATAATCTAAATAAGCATTAGATGCAGCAGTCCCGATGCATTAATTAAATGGAAGGAAGAAGCGCTCTAGCGCCTTTACATGCTCTGGACCGAAGTAACGAAAGGATGCGCACGCCAGAAAAAGCCGTATTAGTCTGTTTCCAGCGAGGAGGACGCCTGCAAGTTAGTGGGAACCTCCGCGGGGAGGGGACAGGGTGAGAGAGGTGCTTTTTTTTCCCCAAGCCTATTTTTGCGGAGGGAGTGCGATTGCAGTTTTCGCGCTGGGGACGGCTGCTCGGTTAGTATCTGCAGCAGGCGCACACATCGCGGCGGGGAAGGCAGCGCGGAGAGGGGCTGCTGGGGAAGCGCCGCTCGCCCCCGCCCGCCTGCCCGCCCCTCACCCTGCCCGGGGT
>VWZV01007779.1:182463-243005 GCA_013397155.1 Irena cyanogastra
TCATCCCGGCGCGGCCAGCGGAGCGGGCGGATGGCTGTCGCCCCCCGCCCGGCCACGGGGCCACTCGCTGCCCGGTGGAGAGGGACGGGGCCGCGGCTCCGGAGCCCGCTCCGAGCTGCCCCCCNGCGCGCCCGGGGCCGCTGCCCGGCCCGCCGGCCCCAGGCGGGGCGGCCGCCCCGCGTTCACCTCGCACGGCCCGAGCCCGGGGCTGCCTCCGCTTCTCCGGGAGACAGCGGGAAGGCCGGCCGGCGCCGTGCCTGCCTGGGCACGGCTGTCCCGCAGGAGTTCGGCGTGATGTGCTGCATTGAGAGATACCTCAGGAAAGGGAGAACTAAACGGCGCTGCACCAGTTATTTTGTCAGCCGACTGTACTGTCGGGGAGGAGATGGGAGGTACAACATGGCTTCACTGGGTGTTGTACCTGAACCATCGTGTAAGTGAGCTTACACGGGGTGAATGTAAGGCTTTAAAATACCATTTCCTTGAAGGATAGCTACCATGCGTTTTCCATAGGGTGAAGTCAAGGGTTGCCACGGAATAGCTCATATTTTGTGAACATTCGTGCAGTTTACCTTTACAAGGACACCTACGTCCATCAGGGAGGATGCTTGGCCTCCAGAAAGGTCTGGCAAGCCAGAGAGCCACCAGACTCCCAATAGCAACAGCGCTCTGAAACAAGTGTATGGCAGAGAGCCTCGGTTCATACAACGCAATGGTCACGAGGGGAGGACAACAGGGTATCTCAGAAAAGAGTAAAATTAGCACTGGAAAATTGACAGAGTGAAATATGTGCAGGATATATAACTGCAGAAGGCTTCCAGAGGACCAAAACTGGTAAACATAATGATATCACAATTATTTTGGTAGATAGACCATGTGGCTAGCATAGCAAAATACTTGGGAAGTGCTTCTAGGGAAGCTAGGCCCATAATCTGTAACTTTATGCTGTTCAAGGACATCATGAAAAAGTGCAGCACAGTGAGATTTTATCATTGCTTCCAGCAGTGGAAAACCTGTTCGTCTGACAGATTGGAAACTGCAAGAGCAGCCACGACCCATCAGACCTCTAGAGGAAGTAATGTACGAATGTTTAATATAGAGGTTCTGAAGATGAACTCCAGAGTTATGACAGCTTAAGCATTTCTTCTGTAATTTTCTGGTTTCAGTTACTACTGACTTCAAGTAACTTTTACCTCTCAAGATAACTACTGACTTAAAACATTTTTTTTCTAAGAATGATAAAATAAGGACATTTTTTGACATTGTTCATTCATATTTCATTCAAACCTCTTAAATATCTCTCCTCCAAATTATTTAGACTGAGAGATATTTAGACCCCAATTATGAAGAAAAGTCCTGAATTTGGCTAAGTTTAAAAAAATTAGGCTTCATGAAAAGGCACTGAACAAATATCTTTTATCATACTAATCTATCTCCTTCTCCTGCTTAGTACACAAGTCACTTCCACCACAACTATTTGTGAATGGTTGTAAATCTCAGTTCACCTGGTCAAAGGTCTGGATCACAGAACATCCAGGGTACTTTCCATAAGGCTTTGAAGATGAATATCAGATTAGATGCGATTTTTGTTTGGTCCACATAAAGCAAGGATGTTTAGAGAAAGGAAAGAAAAAATTATAAATAGTAATATCAGTGCCTGAAACATTTTGTACAGTTTTCAGCACATCATGACATCAAGGAAGTTGTTCCAAGACCTGGGGAACCGATCATACCTTGTTTCTTGAGCTTTGGAGCTCATAGTTAGACTCCTTGGTGTTTACAAAGACAAAAACTCCATCTGAAGCTTCCCCATGCTAGGGCAGTAATATTCTCTAATACAAAGCTTTGTTGATGTCTAATATGAGTGAAATGTATGCTGCAGTTGTCCAGACACCAAAGAGTGTTATCTGCAATCTTCTTTACCTGTGCATCTGTTCCAATGCGATGGCTAGGAGCATGTATGATACTGTTAACCTTCTCTTAAATGGTTGGAATTTTCCACTTAGTTCAAAAGATACTATGCAGTAACAGAGACCCATGCACCACATCTGGCCACATTAGATAATTTGCTTAGGAAGCAAAGTTAAAAAGTAGTAAAGATTCTTCCAGAAACTTTCTGAACAGGGTGAAAAAGGCCTAATGTAGATTGAAGCTTCTTGTTAAATTATTCATCAAGGACAAATATTCATATGTGCAGTACACATAGAATATTATATGTACACATGTGCAAAATACATATTAAATATAGTTCCAGCATTTTAGCTGATGTGAGGTTTTAATCAGCAGTTATAGTTAACTGCACTGAATAATTAAAAGCAACTGATTGGTTAAAACAATGGAAAATAATGGTTAAAAATGGAAATAACATGAAAGTTTCTATCATAATAGGAAGTAACATAAAGTTCACATAATTTTTTCTTAGATGAACTAGTGGGAAAAGCAAAAGAATAAACATCCTCCATGGCTGATATTTACAGGTGGAATTCAGAAGAATTGCATAACTTGTGTGGGTGTGGAAGAAGAGGGCTCCCTGCTCCAGGACTGGCAGTCCCAAGGTTCAAGATGCCAGTCAAAAGCAATTCACTTTGTGTTCCCCACCGTTATTTGATCATTTTCAGTCTATATTGCATCTCATCATGCCCACTGTTTTCCACAAGTCTGAAGATTTTTATTACCAACAACTGTGCTTTCCATAGAAAGAAATGCAGAAAAAAGGAGTGTCTACTTCTTCCAAAACAATCCTGTACTAGTTTGTGAATTTAAAGGTTCTAACACAACCTCTGAAGTTTAACAAAAAGTTTTCACAAGAAAATTGGCATTCCCCTCCAGCTCTAGTTCATGTTTTGTTAGCCATCTAGTTGTCTTGTATGACATGCGTGTAGTACATCTACTTCTTTTTCACGCCATCTAGTAGCAGCCTTTCAAATTTTTGGTCCAGTTCTCCCTTCTAATATGACCTGCTACTTACTGTAGACTTTTTGTGGTCCTGTTCTTGTTATGTTCTTCTTAAAATCCCACTTGAAATCTGCCCATGTCCGTGCCCATTTGTAATTGGCACTACGATAGATATTTTACTTAGTGCATTTTGCCTTTGCACAGCAAGGGCTTCTTGCTCCTGCAAGCCTAGATTATCAAGGCAGCAGCGCTGTGAAGATCCATAATATGCCCTTAGCAATCTTCACAAAAAAACCCAGGTTTCTTTGTGTGGTGCAGAGGCTCTACAGCAGCACCAGCGTGACAGCGCTTCTGAGGTATCACAGCAGGATTCTGAACTGAGCATAAACTGACACTATTATAAGGATTTTAGCACTTTCATTTCATAAATTTTAATCACCTAAATTAAATATTAGAAGAAGATTCATAGGTAATTTTGTGTGCACACACTCAAAGTGATAATCTATGTGAAACAAACAATGTTTGCTGTTTATAATAATAACAAGTATTGTGAGCATTCAGTATTCAGTAACATGAAGGGAACTCCCAGGTGTTTCTTTGTTTTTTATAGCAGAATATACTACCACACTATTTTTTCTTCTTGGAAGCACAGAATAAGATAATGCCAATAGGAATTAAATGGGGCAGATACTATTCTTTCTTCCTGATGCTGCTCTTTCTTATAGCATGTCAGATTTTTCAGGCAAATATCAATCTTGCAAACATGTTATTCCAAATACCATAAAACTAGAAAAATTGCTTCTCCTATCACATGTCATAAATCAACACCCTGTGGTCAATGAAATTGAGTCAATGTAAATTCTATGCCAGTTTAGGTCCCAAATGTGACTTGGAAAGTATAAAATTAGTAGACCCAATTCTGCACAGAATTTAGAAGATTTTACTGCAGATTAGCAGAGTTTAAGTGAGAGTAATTATGTCTAAGATCACATAGTTATATGCTTGTCATGATCACCCTGGAGTTCAATAATAATATACTGCATTTTCTTCAATTACTGTTTATCTTGAACCATAAAGTACAGTATAAGTGTTAATTACATGTCTGTCATTAGGTACATGTTTTGTACTCTATATATAGCCTGAATGCAAGAATTTACACAGGAATACAGTACTATGATAAAATTTAGACAACCAAGCTTTTCCTTTTATAAAAAATTCTGTTCTGCAGCTACTGAACTCCTGTCTTAAGTGTAGTCTGGAACGTGGCTGTGCCAAAGTCTGGAAATTACACTTTTCAGCTAAGAACAAGAAACCATCACTGTCTGAAGCATCCTTCCTGGTAAAGTTCAAAGCTTCTAATTTCTCTTTTCATTATTTGATTGGGGGGGGAGAATTATTAAGGCTAAGGGGGAGCTGTGGATCTTGTGGTTTATCTTTTGGGGAAAAGTAGTTTGCTTGTGTTTTCATGTTCCTGCATCCTTTGAGGTTTTTATGGCTCTTCTAAACTTTTTCTGATGTACTCTCTGGTAAATTCAATGGAAGGTGTGACACAAACCCAGAAGAAGTGGTTTTCTGAAGGTGGTTTTTTTCACTTTTGGTCATTTTGGGGGGAAATAACATATTATGTTTCTAAAAAATGTTGGCTTAAATTAAAAGAGCACATTAAATAACATCCTTAAATGGAATTTCCTGGTTTTCTCAGTCTTGCAACAAGTTATGTCATTATGTAACTATTTATATGTACTATATGACTATAATGTATATAAGGATGTATCCATCTCACACTTTTATGCGTAAATGGAGATGTTTCTGGTGCCTTCTTCAGCTTGCATTCTTGCAAATGAAATACCATCCGTTTTTAGCCAGTGAAAAGGAATCAATGGGAAGGTAATTCTAATTTTGTTAATAATTTATGTTAACCATATGTCAGTCTCAAAAATCAATGCTTTTGCAAATAGTTGGAGAAAATCAGGTCTTCAAGGTTTTAGAAAATCTTTTAAAGTAAGATTTGAGATACTCCATGCTCCTGATTTATTCTGATTGAGTTAATATCTGAGGACTTAAATAATTCCCTGGAACAAAGGCAAGGAAAGCCTTCCTTCTTATTAATATGCAGCAATCCACTCTATCATTTTCCAGTAAACTTATAAAACCAGAAAAATTTCATCCCCTGTCCCTACCATGATGATCTTTGCTGTGAAGTTCAGTTCTGTGATATTTAACAACTCTGTTTCTAAAGCAACAGTCAGTTTTCTGGGAGAGATTTTAGTAGCCATAGCGCTACTATGAAACTTGAGTAATGCTAATAATTGAGATTTGTCTACCTCAAAAAAAAAAAAACAAACTTGTTTGAGAAGGCATTAAGTTTCATTTTCAAAAAAAGAAATTTCAGCAATAGAGCAGACTTGCATTTTTTTCTAAAGAGATGAAGAATATTTTTTCCTTGGCTGCTGAGACAACCAGTTGTGGGTGGGGGAAGGATAAAGGTAGACAGCACAAACACTAGGAACAACACGAAATTTCTGCTAGGATGTGTTATAGGTATTAATCAGATACTAGCTACCAAAGGTCAGGCAGATTCTGGAGAAGCAACTAATTCTTTTGTCTTTAGAGACAATAAAAAGAATATTCTTCCATGAGAAAATATCTACCTTACTTAAAATGCTTATAAATTAGTGATAAAAGAATTTGGTAATCAATGCAAAACTCAGTTAGACTGACCATTCTTCAACTGGATATCCTTTATGCCAGCAGGTGAAATGTATTTTTCTCAGAAATATTATGTGAGGTGATGATGTGGTAACCTGGAGAAGCTGCCAGAATAAAAGGGGGGGAAAGGAAACAAAGAAAGAGAAAGGGACTTTCAAGGTCTTCCAATCATAAATATTGAACCTGTGTACCACAACATCATTGCAGTAATATCTTAATTTTTACCTTCTGTCTGCCTTTCTACTACACTTCTTCAAGTGTATCATAACATAAAGCCCAAGATTTGAATATTCACACAAGACACAAAACTGTCTGGCATTTAAAACTAAAACTTAAGCTGGTCATAATGCAAACATCTTATTTGAGTTGTGATTATGACAGCACAAGTGCAGGACTACAACTGTTACTAGGCAAACTATTCACTGCAAACAAATGATTAGAATAGTAGAATATGCTGAGTTGGAAGGATCATCCAAATCCAACTCCTAGCCCTACACAGGACACACCAAGGGTGCCTGAGAGTTTTGCCTAAGCACTGCTTGAACTCTGTCAGGCTGGTGCTGTGACCACTTCCCTGGGGAGCCTGTTCCAGTGCCCAACCACCCTTTGGGTGAAGAACATAATTTAGCTTTTTTTGAGTCAAAAATTGTGTGCTAAGTCATTCACTAATATATTTGTTATTCAGCATTCTTAACAAAATATAGGGCCATAATTTTCAGGCGTATACACTTGGGTTTTTCCTTAGAATACTTCTCACAGCTTCTGTGATGTCTGTGGCGTCATGTAAGTGACAGAATATTGTTTCTGCTGCCTCACTGGGTGACAGAAGGACAAGCATTACATACTGTATGTAAGCACAAATAACACTGTGCACATGCCAGTGCAGATAACTTGGGGAAAAAATAGATGTTCCCCACATACTCCTCAGAGAAATCTGTAACAAGGCTACTTTTTCCCACCATTATTTCACAGGCCTGCATAAACACAGGCCCCAGTTTTCACAGTTAATTATTAATTTCTTTAATATAGGATAATTACACAAGTTAAATAATTTGTTTTTCTTTATAATTATTATGAGTTTATTCCAGCCTTCCTTTAAGTTATTCTAATGTCCTCTGCATGAGCTATTCTGCTTGGAAAGGCATGCATGAGCTATAATTTCCTTTTGACATTAAAAGCCACAAATCTAAACATCATTGCACTATTGCACAGGAAAAAATGTTTGGCTCTTAACTCAAGATTAGTCTCTGTAGCCATTAAGAAGTGAAAGCTCCATGGAGGTAACAGAACCAAAACCACTGAGATTACATTCCAGTCACAACAAGCACTTAATTGTTGTAGATAGGCTATCTGGGAAATGATATATAGTAAATAACCAACATTCACTAACGTGAAAGAAAATAGTCACTAACACAATTGTAAAGCAGAAACAAACAGATTAATTCATTGAAAAACAATTATTTAAAACAGTTATTATAAAGGAGTAGCAGAATTCCTGAACTGGAGTCTTGTATCACACTCCAGGAATAAATTAAGACATTAACAGTACTTAGGGCATTCTTGCTAGAGCACAAAATTTATATTTGCTATGGTTCAGTTACTTCTATAATTAAAAAGAAAACTGTTTTCTGAAGCTCTGTGAGGAAACTATCTTATACCTATAAATATTTAGTTTAGGTATCTAGTATCTCATCCCATAGCACTAATGAAATTCCTCACCTCTAGAAACTGGAAATTCCATATGTTTGTGACTTTTCACTGAACAAAATAAGGACATATGCTGAAATGCACCTAAATCAAAATTTATAGAGTATAACGTGCTGAATTCTGAAAAGGAAGGATTCAGGGGTTTGTGTTGTTATTTTAAAGACAGATACTGTTTGCTATGCTGAACTGGGCCTAAAATCTGTGAGAGCTATTTTCTAGTCAGCTTCTGTGGCAAGCTAAGAACTGATGCAAATGTAAACTGTCTAGCTCTCCTCTTATTTTCAGTCACAGATTTTTCATCTGGGTTGAATATCTGTTTCATAATCTTTTGTACAGTTGATTTTTTTAATGAGTTTCCTATTTTGTGCACAAAATTATAATTTAATCTTGCTTAAAATGTAATGACTCTTGTTGGGTCCAACAATACACAAATCATTAATTATTTCAAAAATATTTTCTATCTCTTGATCAGATCATTTTGTACTGTCACTAAAATCTTAGATGTGACTATTTGGTATTTGGTAGAAGTGCTCACATAATTTTCAGGAATACTAGCTTCTTCCAGACCTTACTCTTCCTGTTCAGTTCTCCCTCTCTGTTCTTGGATTCTGCTGTACTTCTTGTAGCTCAGACTGATTCCATAGGCAAAGTTCCCCTACACTTCCCAGAACAACTCTATAATTTATAATTTGTCAGTTGCATGGGTATCTCACCAAGTGACCAGTGAAAACAAGCTGAACTGTTCCCTTTTTGCAGCATCTCAAATTCTTAACTAAGGTGCTTCTGCTTTCCTGACAGCAGAGATTAATTTTGTAATCACTGAAAAAGAAAGACAATGTTAGGTAATATATCAGGTATTTCCTATCTCTATTACTGATTTTCTGTCTTTGATCTTAATAGTATATAATATTAATCACTATTATAATATCAATCATAGTACTGTAATATCTTTCTTTTCACTCCTTTTAGTGCACAGCTCTTTTTCAATAAACACTGTGCAGCCTGATATGTCTGTTTATATGACACTGCATTGTGTGCCTTATGATACAGCAAAATAATCACCTAAAAACTGTATCCATGAAGTAACAATTGAAAAGTGCTGTTTGTGAGTCACTCTGAGCAGTACGATTTTACGTCATTAAATGCAAGAAAATCACTCTTACTCCACTTAGGTGATCCACTTAAGATCATCTTCTCTTTGAGGTTACTGAGGTCATTTCAATAGCTTTGGAGATTTTATACCTCTAGTTCCGTTGGGCTAACCTCCTGGTAATCAAAGTGTGGAAAGGGCAGCTCAAGGCAGGGTGATTAGGTCTGAGTAAAGTGAGTGTTCTCCCGCCGCGGGGTGACTGAGGCATCATCCAGTTCCAACATTTCCAACAGGCCAGTGCACTCCTCAGCAAGGGAGGGAAACTGCAGTGCAGTGCCACCCACCTAGAAATCCGAGAAATCCATAAATGTACAGATATTTATAAACCACACATAAGTAAATTTCCACACGTCATTTCAAGGCAGGCATGGTTTCAGATGAAAAACGCAGCTTTACATTAAAGCAGAACCCCCGGGCTTTTCTGCATATCGTAAATGGGGATTTTAATTGTCCAATTAACATTTTCTTTTTTGGCAATACATCATGATTTCCAGCATTAACAGCAGCTCAGGTTTCTCTGACAACTCTGCCTAATCTGCTTATTAAATGCTTTTTAAAGGCTTGGTTCCATGCTTGCCTCTTAGCATATATAGTCACCAGCAAAAAAGTGGGTGTAAAGCTCTCCCACGACAGACTGATAACATTTTACGCACACATTATCCAGATGTATATCACTACAAAGCAGCAGAGCATAAGGGTTTTATGCTTTGGAACAATGTTGGTAGATTTTGAGCTAACTGTTACAGGAAACTATTAGGAGCTCATAAACAATTAACAATGGGACACTCACGTTTCTGCTGATTTAGCAGAAGACAACAATTTGCTGGTGATTCACTGCTTGTCTCCTAACAGAAACACATAATTTGCTAATCCCTTTCAGTCCCTGCCTAGTGATCCTAAAGGATAATGTTAACATTCTTCACCTGTCTTAGCACACAGACTAGGTATTATGAGACTATACATATATACACAGATAAGACTGTAGGTATAGCCATCAGCATTAAGTGAGGATGGAAATCTCAGTACAAATAAAGCAGCAACAACTGCAACATCCATTCTGAATTAGACTTTATGAGTGACAGAACTAAGACTGCTTTTCTCCTGTTGCAGAAATGTGCTTGTATTATTGGTTAAGAAGACAGGCTTCCTTTTAGGCCATGTAGCAGATCTTTCCTACTGACAGCTGAACTTATTTTCGTTAAATCCAAGCAAGACCATAAGGGAGGGAACTGTTTTAACCATTTTTGCCCAAATCAAGTAGTACTAGCTTCAGGATCAGTATTTTCTGCAGTGATATTTCTACTGCCTACAGTCTCTCCATCCCAGCTTGTATGATCAGCAGTTGGTTGTTGGGTTCTTCAGCTGCATTTTGATGTCAGTTGGCTACAGGGGAAAGAACTGTGACTTTTGTATGCAGTAGCCCCTGCACTTTGGATCCTGCTCTCAGAGTTCATAAACATAATTTTTCACAGACAAGATAAAACATTCATATGAAACATTAGTCCTGGCCAAGGATGGCATTTAATGAGTCTTGACATAAAGTTTTGTCATTCAAATAGTCACCTCGGTAGTTCCTCTCCCATTAAGCGTGATTCCCCATTGTCCTTTCAATGTTATTTTTGCAAGATATCACGGTTCTGTTTCAACTGCAGGTTCCCACAGTCCCTGAAGGTCGTTATCTTTCACTACTGGTGAAAGAAAGAAACAACCTAGGAACAAAATATAGACTGGATTTCAAGGAGGTATCTATTTGTAGTGACATTTCCATTTATTTATTTTCCTTTGTGGTGCTTTCAAAACTACCCCTTCTGAGCTCTGCCCATTCAAAGTACAAGCTGAAAAGCACTATTTAGTCCACTTGAACTGGCACAGAAAACTAGCTGTATCAACAAACCCGAGTTTGTTTCTTTCATTGCATATGGCAACATGCACAGCTTTATTTTTTTCCAAACTTACAGCAAAATCCCTGAAATTTATGTAGTATACTTATGCCCATGCTCCTAATAGTGGAGAGCAAAGTCTTAGACCATACTTTCTGTCTGCTGAATTTAAAAAATGAATGTTAGAGGAGATTCCTGCATATGGAAGATATCTTGGTCTCTGATTAGGGCTGGGAAAAATTACTCTAAGCACGTTAAGATTATGTAAAGTTTTTTGGTATTGAGTAAAATTATTCTTGCTAGTCAGAGGTACAAAGTAACTTTTATGAAGAATCCAGGGCAGGACACTAACCAGCTAGATGTCCAAGTGGTTTGGCCATTCCCCACACACCCCAAGTGGTTTTTTCTGTCAAATGATCAGGGAAATATATGAAGTTTGATAGAAAAAGGGACAAAGATAGAGAAGGGACAGAAGTCTTTATTTAAATATGACAGTCTATAACATCTGGATTAAGAGTTTCAAGCTATCCACTTGGTTTCACAATGAAAATTAAAATGCTTTGACTCTTCCTAACTAGGAGAAAAAAATCCACAATAAAACACATTAAGCAGAACAGTAAAGGATTTTCCATTGCCTTTCCCTACAGTCTTAAGGTTTTTATAAGAGAAAATTTATTAGTACTACTTCCTTCTAGCAAACCAGACCCATATAGCAAAGGGGAGCAAAGCATGGGAATTAGAAAGGAAAAATAACTTCTATTTCAAGTCACTTGCACTTGGAAAAAGACAGACCCAGTACATGGTCTTATCAGCCACTCCAAAACCTGGCAAACTCTGAGCAGCATCTGATGCCTACAACGCTGCTTTTAGCTGCCCTTTTGGTCATGGGTTCACAGCAGGGAAATAAGACATGCCACAGCCTTAATCAGCTAAGTCACACATCCTAGGAAAACACCCACACACAAAGGTCAGAAAAAGACCTCTAAGAGGAGGGTGGAAAAGAAAATGAGATAAGAGGTGATGGTGAAAGCCAACTGTTGTGTAGATTCTGTTTGGTGTCGTGGATTTAGCTTAACTCAGGGGAATGATAACACCCTTTAGTTTCTCCTCAGTGAGGTGGCAGGAGATCTGTCAGGATTAAATGACAACTGTCCATCAGCCTCATCTGTCCCTCCATTTCAATATTTGTAGGCCCAAAGAACCAGTGACAGGGGAAAGATGGTGGATTTACTTACGATGTTTAATTATTTTAGAAAGATCAGTCACAGATGTATTTTGGTTTGTTTTTACACAATGGAGTATTTTACATATTCTGCTCCCTATTATTAAAAAGAAGAAAAAAGTCTTAATAAGACATGACAAAAGGAAGCAGGTCATTGGAATTGTACTAAAGGAAATATTGCAGCACAAGCTGAGATAACTATGTCATTTCCTTAAACCCTGCAACACTCAGTAACTGCATTTTTCAAAGTACAAAAAGCCTATTTTTCTCAGTTTTCTTAGATTATCAAGGTTTGCCCTTGAGCACACAAAAGTCACTAGTTTAAAGTCCAGCTGGATTTGCCTTTGATTTGTTCTTGATCCCATAGGATCTTGACATAATAAAGATTAGATCTAGAGATAATAAAATTTTCAGCCATCCCAGTATTATTGCTGGTTGCAGCTTCCTTAGTATTTTGCTGAGATTTATTTGTATCTGTCAGCTTCCTTCAGGATATTACTTCATGTCATAGAAACTGTATTGCAAATTTTAAAAACTAGTTATCAATCTGAAATTATCTTTATTAA
The DNA here is from genome assembly GCA_013397155.1 of Irena cyanogastra. NCBI lineage: Eukaryota > Metazoa > Chordata > Aves > Passeriformes > Irenidae > Irena > Irena cyanogastra. The sequence continues at coordinate 194,593 of VWZV01007779.1, forward strand.
TTTTTTTTCTATTAATTCTTCTTAGTATGCTAAAAAATCCTTTTAAGCATACATAATCTAGGATATTATTACTAAGGGTTCTGCAGAATGCATATTGGAATTTTGTTTGCATACACAGGGCCTGTTACTACAACTCTTGTTCTTCTGGGTGGCTTTGTTATGATAAGACTGCAAAAATGAGACTTTTTTCATGTGACAAACCAAAAGATATGTGAACAAGTTTTTGACTCATATGCAACTGAAAGTATACAAAGATCAATTCATGTGCAGAAACAATGGCCCAGCAACTGAACATGTGTCAAGAATAGACAAGTCATTTGACTTTAAAAAAACTATATAAATACACGAGTCCCATCTTTTTGATCAAAATATGAATCACACAAACTACATACTCCTGAAAAAGCCCTCTCTCACTACATTCAGTGGAATGCATCCAATGTAGATTTCTCAGGGAGGCTGTGCTCCCATCTGTGGTGACATTAGCAGGAAAAAAAAAAATCACTTCATATGCTTGCTACCTATTTTCTAAAGTGAAACAGAAGTCACTCCACGAGGGCAAAAGGCAATGTGACAGCCACAAGCAGGTATGGAGCAGCGGGTTACATCTGTGGGATGAAGGGCTGTGCTCTGGGGGGGAAATGGAACAGTGAGGTCTGCTCTGGGCCCCTTGGAGCCACAGTGACCAGGAGCATCACACCTGCCAGGTCTGTGTCTCCTGGTGCGCTCACCATGGCAGCAAGAAGTTCCTGCAAGTGCCTTCACAGAGGTGCTTTCCACAGAGAAATCCACAGTGACAAGGAAAGCTCATCTAGCCATGGATACTCAGCACACCTGCGATTTCTTTTCGCATGCCATCCCAAACATACACTGCTTGGACTGCAAAATTTTGTTAATTTCAGTGATTTAACTACACATTCAGTATAAGCTGGAAGCACATAGATACCCAGGACTGTAACAGAGCCATCACCACTGAAGACAACCAATGCCATAAGGGAAGCAGCTGGTAGGAGCATCCATGAGAACATTGTTGCATAAGCAGACTGAATCCCATTATAACAAACAAGACTTTCATCACAAGATGAGAATTTCAAACATTGCACTGTCATGGGAGGAAGACCAAGAGACCCAAGAGGATATCAGCAATGCATTACTGACCAAAGATCAACTCATAAAACAGTTTATATAGTGATGCAATTATGTAATGCTTAACAACCAAGCCAAGAGGAAGTTCCTTGCCCCAACAAACTCTAATGATTGTTCTTAGTGGGTACATCAAAGGAAGCAATAGTAGAGCCTGGTGCTTAGAGTAGTTTTTGAAGCAAAAGGTATTTGACAGCAGGGAAATGTGAAACTGTGGCTCCTTTGACCGTGGAGCTGTACACCACGTGCCAGAAGAGGAGCAGTAGGGTGAGAGAGACACCAAAACAGTGGGAGAGATAAAAGTGAGTGAAAGAAGGTTTGATAATTTCAAAGGGTGAGGAAATCACAGAAGCTTAGATGTGAAAACATATTTTGCTTGCAGGATGAGTTTCATTGTACAGATGGTTACTATTTCATATCAAAGTAAAGGCCATTACACTGGAGGTGCTGACTTTAGCTCAACAAATACTTTCTGTTTCTTTCCTACCCCCATGAATTTCCCATTTTTCTTTAATATGAAGTTTAAGACATTGGAGCTTACATAGTCCCAGCCACAGATCCAAAAATTACGGCTGAAATAGCTCTGAGCTGTTCTCTGGCCCTCCTCCACCCAGGGAGAGCTCTGGCTAAGTACAGAGCTATAAAATTTCCTTTAGGTGACCAGAAAGCTTGTATATTTGTGTGCTTCCTGACTGATAATCTTCTCCAGACACTCATAACTGTATTTAGGGATGCCAGAAGATATAAAACTGAAGAGCTGAAATCTGAAAGTCTGCTATGCAACTGACCAAATGTTTCCTTCTCAGCCTGGCATTTTCTTTCCCTTTCAGTGTTACATAAAACAACCTTATAGGTTTGATTCCGTTTAGTTATCAGCTATAGTGGATATTTTTAGTACAAAAATTTCAACAGTATCTTGAAACAGTGCTAAGCTAAGGACAGCCAGTGACATGGAGAAGTGTAACTTGAGCCTATTTTTCTGAACAATAGAGATACCGAAGCAGTTAATTTCTCATGCTGTAGTTATGTTTTCAAACTAAAACTGCCAAGAGGAAAGGAATGCAGTAAACATCTTTTAGATGGCAGAAGACAAAATAGATGGCAGATGACAAGTTTCTTGAAAGATTTTAAGAAATGCAGATGTGGAAAATTATCATCTAAATTATCTCCTTATCTGTGACTATTTCTGTGTTTGTCTCAAGTAGCACTCGCCTTCTTATATCCACATGCAATTTGCTAACTTTTGGTAACAGAAAATATGTTATTTCACACTGAGCCTACAACAGAAAGACACAGAAAAGAATCACAATAAATACACTAATGCTATCTAGACCTCTGGTAAGCTTTACAAAGATGCTGAAACCCAGATAGGTGCATCCCGTGTAACATTGATGCCTGCACAAACACTTGAATTTCTGATAAAATTCAAGCAACGTGGAAAAAAAATCCCTTAGTTCTAGGCTGCCCTTCACAGTCACCTGAGTCAAAGCAGCACCCTGAGAACCAGCTGCAGGAGATAAAGAGATCCTTTCTTTTTAAGAGCTCCCCACAATTAGGTGAATGACAAGAGTTTTTGTTTGTAACCTGAGAATGGATAAAGACTGACAGAGAAAATCTTAATCTCTAAGATGTACTATTTTCTTTTGCTTTAATGGAAGAAAATTTAGTCCTGTTAAAAGAAACCTTTCAGTGCAAAGCGGACTTACTTCCTTCATTAATATTATTCAGTATTAAAATAACCAGTTTAACAAGAACACAAAGACCTAATTTCAGAACTGGATATCAGGTGGATATGCAATTAACAGCCCAAAGAGAATTACAGTCTGAGCCTATTTAAATGACTGTTGTGATTGTTTGACTGTCCTGTTTCTTTCCTATTTGGACTAATTAATAGCCCATATCTCAGTGATTCTATCTAGGTAAAGGGACTATCAAAGTGTTCTTTTCCATTTTCAAAAGGTACTTTCTAGTGTTGTCATTCTGAAGCTTCATATAACCATGTACAATTTTTGCCTACATATCTTTAGTATTTTTAAACCAATTGCTGCTTCAGATTGCCTGTTTTGTTCTCCCACTCAGTATAAATATTTATTCATTATCCAAGATTTAATTATACCCGCAAAGGTCACTGATTTTTAGTTTTTATCATCTTTAGTTTTGTTTCTGAATTGTCAGTGGTACACATGATATATATCACCACTTGCTAAAAAACTGATTGTTATACTATGTATATAATAAGAATTGCATCTAGTTGAACAGGCACTTTTGGTGACTTTTTTCAAAGTTATACTAGATATCATTTTGATTAAAAATAGTAACTTGTCACATACTGAAGCAAGAACCATGTTTGTCTGAAATTGAGAAGGTGGCTGGCTATATATCCAACAGTGATATTAAATCCTGTCTAGTTAGCCTTCAGAGTAATTTTCCTAAACTTGAAGGGCTATATGAGAAGAGGAATGCCAAGCTTCCCAGGCAAAATATTCAGCACTTTTAGCCTATCATGTTTTGACTTTTACAAGACTTTTTTTTTTGCTAATAACAGCCCAAAGTGAGGGCTCTCTGTTGAATTTACTGTTAGCCAGTTTAAATACATACTACTGTAGAGACAGACTTGACCAGTAAAGATGCCCAGTCCTCAAAATTTGTTAAAGACGACACAATTACGGCCATGCACTCATCAAGACAGAGCTTGATTTATTTGGATTTTATGCCCTGTCTTTGACTTTCCAGCTACCAATGAATAATTACATAGTGGGAAGCCCCTGAAAATCTAAATTCTTAAGGAAAAATCTCATTGCCTTAGTTCTCAAAAGCTAACTTTAGCATGTTAAGTTTTGCCTTCTAGTAAACTTAAGTGAAGTCTTGTTATAACTCTATGAATCCAATAATTTCTCCTTATATCTATAAATCTTATTTGGCAATCTCAGAGTGACCATGAACAGATTCTGATGACTGAGAAAGCTAGCAAGAAATGTCTGTAGTGTTTTCCCTGATCTTGTCTTTCTAACAGAGCACAACTCAGCAAGAATATGTTAAAGAATGGAATTGCAAAATTCAGGAGGGGAAAACTATAGCCAGAGGTTTTCCCCTGTGTCATTGTGTGCAAGCACATGAGAAGAATCATACTATCCACAGATAATATGTATTCTTAAACCAAGTCATGCACCAGCCAAAGACAGATATTTTAATCCCACAGGCTACATGGCTTTCTAAGAAAGGTGCAATTTAAGTCAGAGGTAAAGGTATTATGCAGAATTAACTGATAAGGTCCTCTAATCTTCTGTAAAAGAGATTAGAGTAACTGATGATTTTAATAGTCTCTTCTGAGCTTAAAAACCATGAAAGCCTTGCTCTGCTTTTTTTTTTCCAAAGTTGATCATCAAGAGTGCAGTGCCTCTTGACATTTTTGGACAAGTTCCAAGATAATACAGATATTGCGCAATTATCAAAACTTAGAACATTCCCTAAAACTCTTGAAAAAAAGAAAATATTGAAAAACTAGCCACACAGAAAGTTTAGGTAAGAGGATGTATGTATTAACAAGATTTTTCATGCACAGCATTTGTCTGTTCTCACTGCACTTGCTGTTTTGCTAACTCTTAGTGTGTCCATCAGGCTGGCAATGCTCATGTAAACTTGTTTTGCAGCAGCTCAGTTTTTATCTGGTCTTTGCGGCTTGGGGGCTGGGAATGCTCCTCTATTTACTTCTCCTCTATAAAGCCACAGAGCCCCTTCCAGCACATAGAAACTATTAGAGTGATGAATTATCCATTCCCTCTGCTCCAAGATGTAACCATCTCAGTTACTCGTATAACTAAATATTTGTTGTCATCTCACATTTGTAAGTCTTCTACTGTGGCCAAAGTAGGAAAGCAGCAACACATAAATCAAGTTTTAATTTTCCATTCCATATGCCACAAACTGCTAGAAGATCCAAAACAGGCTGAAACAGCTGTAAAGAAACAGACCTTACAGCTGTGTTCACAAGAGAGCAAATGTAGTCTTTTACCAGACCAGTTAATGTTGTGTAGACCTTTTATAACAACTATTTGCTTAGAACTTTCAGTGTCTCATTTTTATTGTGCTGAATGGAAGAGCAGTTCAGCTGCTGTTCTAAATCTATCTCCAAATAAGTCATTTTCTTTCCATAGCCCATACAGGGAACCGAGCACAGCTACATTCCTAAACTGGGTGCCCAGAGGCAACGTGACTGCCCTGTGCTCAGCACAGCACACACTGCCACCCACAGCCAAGACAGCCTTTTGCCATTTGAAGCAGACAGCAAAGCACACTCTCCCAGCAGGCTTCTCTCATGCACTGGCAGAGTTTAATTCAGGAGAAACCTGTGTGAACCACATGGATCTGCCAGAAAATGCTCTATGGCTTTTGCCTTACATGGCCAGCTGGGAGCCCAAGGAAAATTCATCTCTCAGGATAATACAAGGTCCAGGTGCTGCAGTAGGCTTGGGAACCACCAAAACAAGGTGCCTGCACTTACCTGTTTTTCCTAACATACACAGTTCCAGGAGAATGGAGAATGTCTGGGATAATGTCACTGTGCTGTAAAACCACTCTTCCCCCAGCTCTCAGCTCTGCCAGCAGCACACAATGGTGTATGAGGGGAAGCTTCAGGCTGGAGGAGAAAGAGCCAGACAGGACAGCAGCATGAAGAAGATGAAAATAGAGGAAAAGGGGGATAATAGGATTTAGGATACAAGACTAATGTTTTACAAGAGATCTATTCTGCTGGGCTGCACTTTCAGCAGTAGACCTGTGAGCAGTCGTAGATCTCCACTCTACATATATTCAAATTTCAGCCTTGCAGTCTTCCCTTGGTTCATTTCTGTGGTGAGGAAATCCCTAAAAGGGAGATAATCCATACTTCAGGCATGGAGGAGAGTAGGATGAAGGGGTGTAGGGCATGAGGATCAGTCTGGATATAGCCCCTCTGTCACCTCCCTCTTTCCCTGAGCCTGCCTTCAGCCTGTCCTCCTCAGTATCCCCTAAGTGTCTCTGTTTATGACAAGGAGGGAACCCTGCTCTTTGCATGACCCATGGAGTAAGGATACAAACCCACTGAGAATCACCCTTCCAGCCCTCAAAAGTATGCAGAAGAGCAGCAGGTGCTGCCTGGGAAGGGATTCCCCTAGCAGTAGCCCACACATTCTCCACTGTCCAGGAAACTTAAGCCCAAGACGCCCCTCCCTGTCCATTTGACCTCTGTCTCCCCTTCTAAGAATTCCTTCCTTCCCACACAGTAAGTAAGCTTGATGGAATCTTTTTGCCAAAAGGTATCTTTTTTGTGCCTTTCTCCCTTTGCTGCTATTGGGGAGAGGGTCAGNTAAAATACTGGTGACCTGGACTTTCATGAGAGATTTAGTTCTTTTACCCTTTTATTTGGGTGCCATTTGTGCCTTTCTCCCTTTGCTGCTGTCAGGGGAGAGGTGTGAAAGGACTGGTTTTCTATTATGCTCCAAAGTACAATCTAGGGTTCATTCCAATTGTTTCTAGAAAGTTATTCTGCATCTTAAACTCTTGTGGTTTGTCTCCATGCCTGGGAGTTTTGGATTGCTCTTTGGTAAATGAGCAGAGAGACATTTTGGGGTAGTAGTCCTTTAGTCTGGCTAAAAATAAGTACAATTAAGATAAAATAAGGGGGGAAAAGGGACAAATTTTTGCCTAAAATTAAGTGTTAACAGAGCCACCACAATGTACCATCCCAGTTAAAAGTTTCAGATTTTGACCATATGATGTCACTTCTCTATAGCACAACAGAGATTTCACTATGTGACTCTTGCAGAGTGACTGCAGATAAAAACACTGACATTTTTCAGTAAATTAGTTGTGTTAGAAAATCCTTAGTAAGTCAGGACTTGGTGACTTGTTGATCAGGTAGTTACCAGAGTGTACAAAAATAAAGGTCTGTCTTTTATTTCCTGTTTGATCTACAGGCTCCTGCCAGCCTTGCTCTGCAAGATGGGGAGGAGGAGGCAGACCCCTCCTCGACACAGCCTGGGAGACAAACCCCTGACTGCAGCCCTAGTTGCACCAGGAAAGCAGCACTGGTCTTGGCAAAGCTTCTTTGTGCCATACAGAGCAATTTTCTTATGCTGTTGTGCAAAGCAGAGCCCCCCACAGCTGGTGTTTGCTAACTCACAAAAACATGATACAGCTACTTAAGACAAGGGTTACAGAGTCATGTGCTGAGTGTGGGAAGGATGTGGCTGTTCCCATTGAAATACGGCTGCTGCAAACATTTTGGCTCTTGTGAAAATCATTGTGCTCCTGCACTCTTCCATGACCACATTTGGGCAAGGACTTCATTTCAGATCTTATCAAGAAGTCTTTCTTCCCATAAGAAAAGATTTTGCAAAACTGTCAAGACTTTTGTTTCTACATTTACTCCTTCAAATACTTCAGAGATTCTGAAGGCTTTCATTTTCAGTGCTTAGAATAAGTGCAATGCAACAAAGTTTTGACAGTCCAAAATATTTATTTGCACAGTACTTCTTTCTGTTATAATTTATAGCCCTGTATGAGTATTTTTACTATGCTTTTTAATTCATAGTAATGCCATAACTTGAAACATGGTCCGTGGATGTCAGTGGTTCAATATGAATAAGCAAATTTAAGCAATAAGAATCTTAGTTAATTACCCTTTTAGTCAAAGAAAAGTGCATGTCTGAACTATGGATTTCTCAGCCAGATCTCATTACCACTTTCAAGTAAGCACTTAAGAATAGTTTAAACACCACCAGCAAACCAGGAACATGAACACTGGCAGGGTAAGCTAGGTGTTTGTCAGTAGCATTATACCTTCCAGCTTAAAACATGATGAGTTCTTTTGCCCTTTCTCCCATATTTCTAACCTCAATTGCTGGGGAGTCAGGGCTGCCATTTCGCAAACTACTTGAGCTATGCATTAATATGCATTTAAGGTGACACTCACTCCTACAAAATAAAAGTAATCCTCACACTCCGCCCACCTTTGTCTCTGCATCTCTCTTGGACATTGACAGTAAGCAGCTGGATAGTGAAACAAGACAGTGTTATTTAGGTGCTTTGGCTCCCAGGCAGAGTGGGAAGAGGGTCAGAGTTGCAGCCACTGAGGTGGCTGAGGACCCTCCTGCAGCCACGAGCACGGGAGCCAGCAGGGATGAGTGCGGAGGCTGAGCACGGGCCAGGCGATGACAGCACCAGCTCCCAGGCACAAACACCACCAGCAGTAGGTCACTGGCAGGCTTCCACTTCGAGCAGCCCACTGTGCATTAGTGCAGTCTAAATAGGCATTTGGCAAGCCTCACATCACCTCATACGAGAGCATCTCACTCCTTAATGTCATCATTAATTCTGCACTGAGCACATCCCTTTTCAAGGAGGAAACAATAAAAAAGGCAAAATTCTTGAGGCAACAGTGTAGAGAAGCTTCAAGAGATGGTTCCAGAGGACAGACCTTGCTGACAGCTCCAGTGACTTCTACAGGATTACTACAATGCAGAGAAAATCAGAAAAATGGTAGTAAAAGTAGTCAAAAAAGAATATAAATCTGAATACAATCTGATCCAACTCAGTACCATGTTAGGTATTAGAAGTAAATCAAGTAATCCTGAAACTCCTAACAATTTGTCTTCACTACTCAAGAATAAAACTTCAGGTCAATCTTTCACAGAATTCCATTATAAGTCATGGTGTTGCAGGAGACATATATACATCCACTTTTAAGAAAGAGAAAATATAAGTGATTTAAACCATGTGCAAAGAACCTACTAAACTACTATGGTAATGACATGCATGGGAATTAAAATATACAGTCGCAAAACCAGAAGGTTTGGAAACAAAGAAACTCAAATTGCATATCTCTGAAGTAACTACTAAAATAATATAAAGGGGTACAGATAACACCATTCAAAGGGTATCTGTGAAAGCATGTTAAAAAGGTGCTTCTCTTCACAATTTATCTATTGATATCTCAAAATCTTTATTTCTAGTCAGCTAGAAGGAGGTTCAAACTGTTTATCTGACTTCCACATGCATGGTACATGCATTTACTTTATTGCTTACCCTCTGATGTGTTGATGCTTCTCAAAAGTCTACCTGATAATACAGTGCTTCCTATAAATTTGTAATATTTATTGCAACATCAAGAATGATGAAAGAAAAAAAATACAGTTTCTGTCAGCTCAAAGCAAATCTATTTGGTTGATGGATGATAAGAATTCTTCAGTAAGAACCCTGATAAAAAGTTTATATTGCTCTTCCCATGTGAACAGTGTCTCTTGGTAATTATCCATTCCCTATATGGCATTTGGATCCTTTACATAATCAAAAGTTGTGAGACTAAGTTCCCACTCCAGTAGAAAAATTAATCACTTCACTTAACATTTCTGTGGCACAGGCAACAAAGAATACAATTGCCCACAAAGCATGTGAAGAACTGTGCTTAGCATTACTCAAAAAGCATATTGTATAAAATCTGTAAACTCTCAAGCTGAATATAGAATTCTCACTCTTTCTAAAGACTGTTCATGCTGATCCACACAAGCATTGATGATTAACTCCACTGTGCTCCTCCAGCTCTCCTTTATGGAGCATAAGGCTGTGCTTGTAGGATGACACACACCTGCTAAATACATATTTATGGAACAAAATCCAACCTGTGCGTTCACAGTCCTTACCTCATCTGCTTACATATAAACTGTCCAGTTATCTCTCTGAAAGAATGAAATATTTTATGCTTACATATAATTTTTTTATCCAGCAAAAAGTTATTTCTTAAAACTATTGTGCCTTTGAAAATACAACAAGCTCAGCAATATTTTTTGTCTAACAATCTAACATCCACTGCTCATGCATTCTAGAATTCAAAAAGGTATGTAGCAGATTTCAGATTCTGGGATTGGTAAGAATTTCTCTGGCAAATAAAGCACAACCTTGAGTACAGTGTATTTGGCTTCTACAGAGTAACTGGATAACTGTATTCAGCAACACTTTATTTTAATGGGAAAATGCAACATGGCTGCTCTCTACCAACAGAATATATTTTAAAGTCAGGCCAATTGCATTCTAAGATGGATCAGGTTTATATTATAAATTGAAGTTCAGCCAATCCTTGTGTTTTGACACAAGAATCAAAAGATTACAGGGACTACATTATCCACAGTTTTTCATTAAGGAGCCATAACCATTGGTTTTAAAAAAACATCTTGGGGCTCAAATTGGAACACAAATTACAGTCTGCTAAGTCATATCTCAAGTGCTCTGTTGCAAGGTTATCCAGCAGTCAATCCCACAATCCTATAAGCAGTGGTGTCTTCCACACTGTGCTGCACTAGTTGCTTCTACAGGCAATGTTTTCATGCACTGTTGCAGCTATTCTGTGGCAACAGCTGGTCAAGAATCCTAAGAACTGAGAATAAAATTCAGACCAACTATTAGAAGAAAGCAATCTGCTTTGTGTGCTAACAGTTTTCCACAGTAGCTTCATAGTAAATCAAGAGGTGACATATGGGAACTGGATTTCACTGATCCCTAGCCATCAGACAGGATGAGTCTACATTCATTCTCCAAGTGCACACTTGGCTCTCCTCCCTGCATATATTTGGGCATAGGGCCATGCTGAAGCTGAGTGCACCACAAACTTGATGCAACTGCAGTCTACACTCAGCCCATCACCCCTTGCAGCAGTGTTGCAGGGCAAATGCTGACCAATTTGCACTCAACAGGCTGAAACAAAGTCTTGTTGTTCGTGGGTTCTTCCGTTTGTTTGCAGTTTTTGAATTGGCTGAAAACAGAAGTGCTGAGGTGTAAAATCAGGCTGACTCCTGTTCTTACCTCTGCCATCAGAGTGGTACCAAAGAATGTCAATCAATATAGGTATTGGTGTTTTATATAGGTAAATACTGGCTTGTCAGTACCAGTAGCCATCTAGGAATGATTTATTTGAAAAATTCCCTTGCAAAGACAATTGTTACAGTTCCATGCATATTACATAAGTGCAGATGAAGAGTGTACCAGTTAATGGAAATACTAACTGGACTCAAGTACCACAGACTAGCCTGGAGATTAGCATTTAAATTTACAGTTGTTTGCTATTGGGTTCTCTGTGTTTGTTTTACTTGGTTTGTTTGAATTTTTTAATCCAAGACTCACCACCATTTAAATATGTAGAAGTAGAGGCCCTAATGACTGCAGTCTTCAAAAAAATAATTAAAAACATATCAGCACGCTCCATCATATTGTGCAAAACTGAATCCAGAAAGTGGCTATTGTGACTATGAAAGATGGAAATGTATCTCCCAGTCACAAATTCAGTGACAGATTACGTTTCTTAATCCAAAACATTTCCCTACTTACGTGGCTTTTTCCAGGGACTGACAAGGCAGAGTATGACTAGAGGACCAGTCAGCTGTACTTGGTAGAAGTAGCAGATGACCAAAACAAGTATACTTAAATAAAGTGCCTAAAAGTTCAATACCAGTTTTGGACAAATCTCACTTGATAACATGGGATTTTCAGCCCTTGAACAGCAATCTGTGCAGGTACCTGCTATCCTTCAATCATAGCTGTCACAGCATCAAGCCTGAGAGAGTTCAAGTGTCTGGACAATGCTCTCAGGCATATGGTGTGATTCTTGGGGTGTCCTGCACAGGGTCAGGAGCTGGACTCAAAGATCCTGAAGGGTCCCTTCCAACTCAGTATATTCTATGATTCTATGATTAAATAATGGCTTTTTCTCAATACTCATCAGTAGGTGTACTCCTTACAGCAAGGGAAAATATCTTTCACCACAGATACTGAAAAGCTTGTAATGTTTGTGACATAAATATATGAAGTGTTTCAGTTTCTGCTTCAGAGGAAATAGCGATGCAGCCACACCCACAAAATGTCTCATGGAAAACTTATTTTAGAGACAAGACCAAAACCACTCATGTTTCTTCTTAAGCTAATTTAGGGCTTTTCAGTCAAATTAATGTGAAGAGATATATTTAACTTTAGCAGCAGTCTCGTGTTTAATTTCCTCAAATCCTGTAATTGTTATCAGCTCTGTAGTAAATAAAGTGATTCTTACCTGGGAAAGAGACAGGAGCACAGTTCAGGCATTTGTTTTTCTAAGCAATCAGCAAATACACTGCTACAAGCTTTGGAATATCAAGACTCCTTCTGTAAAAAAGAAATCCCTGTAACCCAACTGCACAGAGATAAACATTTACATTGTTCACACACTTACTCGGTCTGCCTAATTTTTCAGCACCCTCAACTGCTCAGTCAGTTCTGTGAGCAGTTGGCTTAGGAAGATTCCCAGCAATAATAAAGTTGAGTGCAAAGCATGGACTCTTTGCAAATGGTGGCATTTCCTACAGAACATAGGAAAACAGTTAAGTATGACATCCAAGATAATTGGCAAATACGTATGACTGAAAGAGAATTGTCTAGAAGCCAGCGGCAAGACTGGAAGCAGCAGCAGAAATATGATGAATTAAAAAAAAAAAGTTCCACAGAAGTATAGAGCCAATAAAAGTACCATAAGGAAACGAAAAAACTCTCTCAGTTTACTTATAATCAAGGCCTATTTTACTGACAGATCAAGAGACCACATGATAAGACGTCTTATATAACATTAAGAATTTCACCTCATTACAGGCTTCATTTGAGCTACAAAAGCAAGAGATTTTGTATACTTCACGCTGACAGTTCTGGAGAGAAAGCGCAATAAAATTCTCAAATTTATTCAGATTGATTAGCAGTAACCATACTGCAGCAGCTGCCTTGCCATTGCTCAGCACTTTGTGTGCACGAACAGCACGAAATATGTGACAGTACTGTGATTTTCCTGATATTTGTAGAGTTACACAACATGAAACATGTATTTAAGGAGGAAGTTTAACTAAAAGGCAGCTCTTGTTTAAAAAATGGCCAAGTGAACCTCCAACAGTATATAGAAAGTTAGCACAATGTATATTCACAACTATCAAAGACTCTGAAGCCCAAACCCTTTTAAACAGTACTTGTTTAAAAATCACAAGAGGCTTGAAAACACAAAAATATTTTTGGAGCATTTGCCAATCTTCATCTGCTGAACCAAGGCACTCTAACACCTTCCATCACTCAGAGTACAGAATAGAATCAATGCCCACGTTGCTGGCTCTGTTGGGCAATCTCCCTCAAGCATCCCTGAGATGGATAGTTACCATTAATCACACTGGACTGGAAAGCTCATCTATTCCTGGCTTGATAGGGTAGCACTTTCTCTCAGGTAAGTGCTTCAGAATGAGAGCAAAAATTACTTTCATAGTCCCAGGCATCTATTTCAATGAAGCTGAGCACTGAAGGAAGTTAACAGCACAGCCTGTTAGTCCTCAAGTATTTTCAACAGGACTTGAACACCGAATATTCTTTCCAGATTACTGCACTAGGACTGATCAAACTGGTTTTGCAGAGAGGTAGCAATTTCTCCAGACATTTTAACAGCAGCTGGATCAGCACTAGAAAACCTGCTAAGAGGTGTTCTAGCTCACTTCAGTTCTCAAGCAATGAATATGACAGCAGAAAGATAATGCTGATCAAGAACTGAAGAGTAAAACAGTACCACAAAAAGTCCTTTCACTGATACTCACTCCCACCTCCAGCAAACTTGTAGCTTTGAGGAAATGCAGACTATTTGGTTCTGTTCACTAAGTAATAAAAAATGTATCGGTACCTGGGGACTTTTTGAGGAAAAACAAGTATTTTATGGTTCAAGAACTTGAATCATTTATCTACAGTGTAGTACTTCAAACTATTTGGGAAAAATAATCCTGCAAATGCACATAAAAATCTTCAGCAAAACCCACATCAAACTCTTCTTGCGGAATAACCAGGAATTTGGATGCAGTAGCAGGTTCCAGTTGTGGGAGACAATGACATGGAAAGAGGCAAAGCATGCAATAGAATGCCCAATGATATACTGCTGATCCAACACCTGGAACTCTAAAGTCTTCATGTACCCCTAGCTGACTGCTGACTACTGTCCTACAGCATCTTCAGCTAATGCTTATCTTTAGAGACAATATAATATTTGGTAAGTACCCTGTACACTCCTACATCATGTTATGTCTTGCTTTAGTAGTCCTTAGCATATATCTGGTGTTATAACGACTGAACCAAAACTTTCATTCCTTTAGCTGCCCTGAGAGGTGAGGAACAATATTTGGAAGAAAGTAAAAGCAATAAACCCAAATGCTTACATTTATTTCCTAAACAAAGCACAAACAAGGTCATGCTTTCATAAACAGCAAATCCTCGACCACATGAGTAAAGTTGTTAGGTCAAGTGTTGATAGTAAAATCTGATCTTATTGGCCTTAGAGAAAAAATGTGTTTATTTGCTTGGCATTAGTATTCTGAAGAAAGCCATCTCTTGGTTACAGAAAAATTAAACAAGGCCAAAACTGTACCAGCAGATAATTACTGTGAAGCCATCCATTACAAATGACCGATTATGCAAAGAGGGCCTCGTGCAGTGCTTAGCAGGAGTTCTCACTCCTGAAATAAAAGCAGCTGAGTGCAGATGAGCTTGAGACAGCAGCTGAAAACAGGCCCTGACCAGGAAGGCAGGAGCACACGTTGTACCCATGCACCTCCAAAGAGCCAAATAAGTCCTTTGGCTGTACAGGGCAGCGTTCTATCTCCTGGCTTGCCGTCCCAGCGCCGCCCTAATCGACGGAGAGATACAAACACGTTTGTTCTCACAAGGTCACAGCAGGAACAGAAGTACGGAAGGAGTCCACCAACCACAGAGAACTGACACCTTTTTTAGACCTTGTATTTGCACTCCACTTCTGAACCTCAACCTAGATTTCCAACCTATGGCTGGATTAAAAGGAATAAAGTTGTCTACTTCCCGGGAAGACGCTATTTGGCAAGAACCTTGATGAAATTCAACAAAACCTGAAAATAATACGTGTTTTTAGTTAAAAACACAAACATATGGGACTCACAGGCCATTAGAGAACTCTCAGTCTCATCTCCACACCTGTACTATGAAGCCAGAGAAGGGGAAACAAATACAGATCAAGTATATGAAGAAGTAAAGTAAGAACAAAACATCCCCTAAAAGTTGCACTCTTATAGGAAAAATCGATCTTTTCAACACCTTGAGTAAGGAAAAAAAATCCATTACACCTACACACCCAGAGCCATTTTATCTGCTAGACTGAAGGAATTATTGGGTAAAAATTGCACTGACACCTACCTATGTGCAGATACAGAGCTGATGCAGAGTTTTAAGTTTTGAAAACTGTGGAAAAAACTGGCTATTTTGTTTTCATTTCTCACAATATTTTTCCAGAGTCAGGGAATGCCAGTGTCACTGAAAATCCTTTCACAAACAATCATGTAATTGTTTCAAATAATCAAGGATTCAATCAAGTAATGAATCCAACAACTTCAAAATGGAGGGAAGGGCGTCATGACACGGGCTATTCTTTTTTTTTCAACAGCTTCTCATTTAACCCTATAAAAAGTTCACGACCTAATTATTATTTCCTCCTCCTTCTCCCACTCCAAACGTGCAAATACAACTCATCAATCCCAAGTATGCATTAGATTTATGAAAGCTCCTTGAAGATTATTCTCAAATTGCATTTCCTATACTTTGATGTATACATACAAATGTTTCCCTTATTTTAATTTACTGCCATTATTAATATTGTGAATATCTGGGTTGTAAGAGAATTACATTTGCCATAACTCAATCTTTCAGCTCTTCCTGAAGAACTGTCTGTTCTTCTGCAATTAAGTTACCCTACCTTCTTTTGTTACATGTAGTACATGCATAGAAATTTCTGCAGGTAGTGCAGCAAACTTTCCAGTCTCGTAAATCATTTCAATCAGCTATTTCTAGAAAGCAGTGATAAAGCCTTTTCAATCAAATTATAAGTGTTTTGTAACCTGAGTTTTTACTCAAGATAAATTTCACTTCATAAAATATTTAAATCATAAGCTGCCTAAAGAATTTTAAAAGCATTTGTTATAAAAGCAAGGCACAGATAAATTCTGTACTTCTTAGTAGTTCATACCATTAAAATACTTCAGTTGAAAACTATATTCATTTTATTTAGTTTTACTATCAACTTACTATTAATTGTGGGCTTAAAACAGCACATTGACAAAGGATGCAATTAATACACATTTTGGTTTTGCTATCTAGATGAAAAACCACCATGTAATGAGAGATGCAGTTAAAACACAGGGTATAGTTTAACACATTATGCGGCCTTTTTGTTAGTTTTTTAGGAATGACTGACACACACAGTGTAAGGCTCCTATAGCCAGGGCTATGAGCACCATTTATTAATATTGTGCAATGCTTGCCAGGTGAAAAATCTTCTCATTCTGGAACAGTAACTTGCTCAGACGCAAAACAAACTTTTTAAAAAGACACTTAGACTTTCATTTTGGCAGAACCTACAGAGAACCCTGATGGTGCAGCTAAGGAGGAGGACAGCTAGAAGGAAAAGGAGGAAGAGGAGGCCAATTTGACAGGGAGATGGGATAGGAAAGACCATAAGCTAAGAACTACTATGGGGTCAGTTTGAGTTTCCACACTCCCTCCACGTACTTCATGCTGCTTCTGTAGGAAGGAACGGCAGAGACCACCCATCCTGGCCTGGGATCACTCTCCTTTGCCTGATCAGGAGCTGTAGGCACAGGACACACTGGTGCCTTAGGGCAGTGAGGAAGACAATGAGCCCTTTTATCCAGTCCTCACAGGTTCAGGCCAGCAAGGATAATTACCAGCTTGCTTTTGCCATCCTGGCTGAAGCTGAATCACAAACCCAAAACACCAAGTTTGGTAATCTCAGCTGAGGTCTGCTTTGCACAGCTATTTATATCAGGCATGTGGCATGGTCAGAAGCTCGCGATACTCAGCCATGGTGGTATTATTAGAACAAACATGGGGGCGAACTCCACGGGGTTTTCAGTTCTGCCTTTAGCTGGACAGTTTACAAATGCTGTGTGAAAGCAGGGTGAACGTGTTTGCATCCTGTTCACAGTGCACCTTCATTTGGAAACTGGCACCTACAGAAGCCTGACAATCAAATGAAAGAACTTTGTAGCAGGGCTGAACAGGCTTTGCCGTGAAAAGGCCATGATAAATTGAGGGCACAGGAATCCATTTCTCCAGCGACTGAGAACATGTGCTACTGTTTCTGTAAGGAAACCACCCTCCTGAAATAATTAATGGAGTTACTTCTTTTCCTGCTCTTCATTTTAAGACCCTGAATCCACTTTTTCAAGGCACACTCAGGTAAACCAAACAAAGATTTAAAAAGGGAAATTAATGAAACCCAGTCACAGTTACTAGTAAACAAATCCTTGTAGAAAAGGCAAGGTCCTCAAAGGCCTCTCACTATTTCCCTCATTCTCTGGACATGACTTGTGTTTTAAGAAGCAGAAATTAACTGAAAGGGTGTATAACTTTCACACTGTTAAACAAGAAAACAGAAGACTCACAAAAAATGCAGAAATATTTGAAAAAAAGAAAGTGATTTTTATGGGTTTTTTTTGAGAAATGAACTGACCTTGATAGCACCCTCATGACAAAATAAGCTGCATTAGATTCTTCCCAGGAGTAACACCAGCACTGAAACAGACCTGGTAATGAAGGGGCAGGTTTAAGGCTATTATTCCCTCCTGACAGTCATAAAATATATGTGCCTCAAAACTTAATCTCCAGGCTGCTGGCCTGACTTACAAGAAAAAAAATCAGTATCCAAAGTCAATTATTCACAAGAACTAAACCAGAGTCGTTTACAACACATTCTAAATCTTCCATCATCTCTTACATCTAGAACCTTTGTTAGTAGTATTTAGAAAAGCACTGCAAAAAGATTTTATGCATTCTAAACTTGTCAGTCTTTCAAGTAAAAAAGCCTCACCTGGTACAATTATGAGACTCTTTTCCTTTACAATTTACCTTAGTTCTGGAGACAAGAATGAAAATTTGTCTCACTCAAAATGTCAACTGATAATTTAAAATAACAAAGCTTTAAAGGAATTGTCCTTGATAAAAACATTTGCATAATAACAAGGAGTAATTATTCCAAACAGATTCTCCCAATGACAAGTTTTGCAGGCAAACATGAAGATTTTCTCAGTGTGTGATGCCATGTGTGAAGGGCTAAAGTAACTGCACACCATTTGAAACCCTCAGCTTGTACACCAGGTAACACCACCACTGTTAGACAGCAGGGACCTCCTGCTGTCAGCTGTACTCACTGAACTGGCTGCCACTGATTTCAGGAAAATAAATCAATAAACAAACCAAGATGAGCAAGTCAAACTTTGATCCCATTCACACAATCAAATTTTCAGACTAATAAGGCACTCTGCTTCCAAATGTAAGAATATGGAAGAGTGCCGCAGAGGAGCGATTCCAAGCATTAAATTGATCAGCAGAAGTACAATTACCAAAAACAAAGCAGAGAGGATTTCAATTTTCACACGCTACATATTTCAGGAACAAATAATTTTTTGTATTAAGAACACTGTACTTTATTTTTGGCAGTCTAAACAAGTGTTCTACTGAGAAACCTTTCCCACTACAAAAAAAAGCTGCTCAGCAAGGACATGTCACAAGTCCCTTGACTTGGAGGGAGGCAGGGGGAGGGGAGATCCATTTAGAAATTATTTTTGTAAGTCATTAAAGGATGAGCCATTCTAAAAGATTCAGTTAAAAACACGCTTACACGCAACTACTCTAAAAACCCCATAGCAGCTTCTACAATTTCAGGTTCAAGGTACAAGCACATATTAATTTTGACATTATCTGTTCAGATTGTTGCACACATTTTATTGTTGCCATTTAAAGGATTCTAATAGGATAACACCATCTTTATTGAACTTTTGATACGAGATGACTCTTTCAGCATATAGTCAGATGAAAACATTACAAAAATTATGCAGCTATTAATAGACTGCAATAAACTATTAAAAAAACATCTTCCTTACAATACTGGTCTTTTTTTTTTACAATTAGAGATCAAAAAATGAGGGGGTTCTGTCATATTTAACCAAATTAGCATTTAAATAATACTTGAGGCACTTTTCAGAAATTATTGAAAGCTATGAACAATTAGCACACTCAAATTGGAAGAATAGTCTACAATATTAACTGTTACATATGACAGTACTATTTGCTTTTAAAATCCAGTTTTCTAGAAGGTTAGAAAGTTTGTAAAAGTCAGCTCCAAGCTTTCTGGCTGTCCATAGTAGCAAATATGCTGCTCTCATAATTTTCATGTACAAATGATTGTCTATGTATGAATTAAGCTTGACAACATAAACTGTAAGGTAGGAAGTGCCAGTACCCTTTATACAGAATAGAAAGATTGTGACTTGCTGAAAGGAAGTGGAAGCACGAAGCAGACAACTCCATGGCTCTGTCACCCCATTTCACAATACAAACCTCTGCTACTACTCCAGAAAATTGTATTATTCTGATAGTTCTACCACTGAGAACAACGTGTGTTCCCAAGCACAAAACTAAACACTGAGCAAATGATTTTAAAAAAGGAGATCCGTTGTATTTCAGTTGTTCTCGATCACTCAGTATAAAACGTTTTGTGACTTTGCAGAAAAATCACATCATATTTCTGTCCCTGGACTTGCCAAAACACACTAAAATAACAGAAGTCAAATTCTGTTCTATGCATATCAACAGCCATGGGAGAGAAATTCTTGCCCCTGATTTCAAAATCTTCCAGAGAACAGGAAAGCTTTGCAGTTTCCCCATCTCACCCTACACCTAGCTTCTCTGCTAGAGTCTTTGTGAAAAAATAAAAATAACTAAAAGTATGCTGCTGTGACTGAGAAACTAAATACATTCATGGTCCCAAGCCAAGGGCACCAGGCAGATTTGATTTGAAATATTAAGTTCCTTGATTAAAAATTTAAGGCAATCAGACAAGCTATTGGGATGGATGGAAGAAAGCTGTTTCCAGTGGGAAGAATTTTCTTGTTCCTTCTGGCAAATGGACCATCAAAAAAGGAAGTTCACCCACAAATATCACAGTTGTTCAGTATCATATCCCAAAATGGGTTCCAGCCACTTCTCCACCTCTGCCACAGATAATTTTTTTCTCAGTGCATAATCTTCAACCTGCAAAGGGACCACAAAATATGATGAAGATCTTGAAACTCCAGCCTTAAATGTTTACAAAATTTTTAAGACATCTGCTCATAAGATGATTTTGAATGCTCTAACACTACTGCAATTGATGGTGTTAGTTACCTGATCTTTACATATCTTGCCAACAGCAAAATATTTGGAATTGGGACTGGAAAAGTAGAGACCAGAAACTGCAGAAGCAGGTATCATTGCTAGTGATTCTGTTAGACCAATTCCTGTAAAAGAGAATGAGGATTTTATTATTTTTTGAATTAAGAACAAGCACAAATTTAGAACCTTTTCCGTTTTTTTATGTTGGGCAGCTTCAAGCAAACCCAAAAAACCCCACACAGCTTTCAGATGAGCTAAAACCAAACCCTTTCCCACTTGTTAACCATTAAGAAAACCTCAGAGCTTTAAACATACTGCAGTGAAACACCTGACATGCAAAATATAAGAGGAAAACAAATGGAATTAATCCCTTTTTAAGAATTACCATCTCAAGGTTCCTGTGGACCAGGAAATATGCTGCTGAATTGACTTTTTTCTGTTTCTATCTGGAATGCCTTCTTACCACCATAAGAATGCCAGAATTTTTTTCTGTGCAGCAGAACCCTGTTTGCATGCAATCTGCTAATTAGGGACACAACTCCTCCACCAAAAGCACTGGCAATGTTTTGCAAATTCTTCCTCGAATGAGGCAAAATAAAAATGGGAATAAAAAGGGGAAGACAGCAATTCCCAGAAGCACTTCAGTTTAGTATTTTATGTAATTCTTCAACAGCCAATTTGTTCTTTGGTTGGAATTTTGATTTCACATAAAAAGCAGTTTAAGAATCTTACTAAAGCAGAGTTACCTGTTGTTTCCTCAACGTTTGCAAGTTTCCACATGGTGAGTTTTTCTGTATGATCAGGCTGGCTGGGATAGCCAGGGGCAGGGCGAATTCCCTCATATTTAATTTTGCGTAGGCCAGAGAGATCCAGCTGCTCACTACTACTGTAAGCCCAGAATTCCCTTCGCACTCTTTCATGAAGCTCCTCAGCAAATGCCTTGGAATAAAATGAAAAGATTTTTTTATTTTTTACTTTGTACAGACTGATGGAATAGCTGTTTGATTAAGACGAACTATGATAGATGCTTTCTCACATTCCCATATTCATTTTTAAGGGAGCTCTTAACATAGGTGAGACATTTGAAAAAAATTAAAATTCACACGAAACACTTATTTTGGTAATTCAAGTATTTTAGTTGGTTCTCTTACTGGTAGAGAGTGGTTTTTTGATTGTCCTGCTTCAAAGAGGTAAAGATGTGGACAAGTAACCCAAAAAACCAAAATTCATTAACCTATGGTAGCAACACTTCATTATAGCACTGAGGTGACTAGATCTTGACTATCTGGGTCTTACCCAGGTCAAGCTATGGAAGGCCACATCATTCTTGCCTCCACGCTAGGATCAGATACAAGCATGTACTGCTGCTCCTTTCAGCACAGGACCTTTCCTCTAGCTCAAAGTGGGCAACAGCTTTTCTGAACTAGGTGATTTTACCAGGAGCGGTTGTGCTTCAGGAAGAATTCCCACTTCAGTAAATATCTTCAGATAACAGTAAAAACAATAATAATAGCAATAATAATAATAATAATAATAGTAATAATTTATGAAACCCTGCTATAGCTTGAAATCCCCAGCTAGAGCTAGCCCCACCTGCATTGTACTGAAGTGGATCTAAGTTAAATAAATAAAACACCATACCTCTGCCAACCGATCACCCAGAGCCTTCACCATTATGATGTTGTATTCATCATCCTGTTTCCTAAATTCACTGCATAAGTCATCTACACCAAAACAGGCCACTGCAAACAGGCCTAAGTAGTCACAAATGCCAGAATCCAGTGGTGCTATGAAGTCAGAGAGGCAGTAATATGGATCTGTGCAGGCAGAGTCCTTTTCAGCCTAAAGTAACAAAATCAGTGCAATCAATCAGAACATTTTAAAATACGTCATTAGTGCACTCTTAAGCTAAAGACCAGTATTTTTAAGACTAAAGGGCCTAGGGCATTTCTGACAAACACCTAACTAGCCTTTGAGCCATGGTAGTTTTCCTGTAGTTAAATCAGAAGAAAACTACCTCTGTTACTCTGAGGGTGTTTGGATCACTGAAGAACAAAACACCAAAGAGAGATGCAGCACTGAACACACATTTTGCTTCTATTTACAGCTTACTAAGATTTAACAGCTTATACTGCCAAAAAATTATTATGAAGTAAGGAATACTCTTGTGTCAACAACTGGGTAAGAGGAGGAATATTTCATCTCTACCCCTAACAGATTCCACATTTGTTAACAAAACTGATGGCTGATGTGCAAACTGAAGAATTCTTCAGCAACTCCCACTGTAGAATGGTTATGAGTTTATAAACATTCCCAGTTTCTTATGCTACAAACTATGTGCTCAGTAATCCAGATGAAACAGTGCCCAGGATGCAGACTTTTTACTAATCACACACAAACACAAACAAAATGTACATATCACTACTGGGAAGTTGAATCCTAAGCAAAGTTCAAGTGGGTTTATGCAAAGGGAAGTGGCCCAATGCAAAAGAACCTGGAGGTGCTGGTCAGTATCCAGCTCAACATGAACTAGCAGGGTGCTCAGATGGTCAAGAAGGCCAGTGGTCTGCATCAGAAACAGTATGGCCAGCAGGACCAGGGAAGTGATTCTTCCCCTGTATCCGAACTGAACTGAATACTGTGTTCAGTTTTGGGGTCCCCAGCTGAGGAAGAATACTGAGGTCTGGAGCAAGTCCAGAGAATGGCAATGAAGCTGGTAACAGTTCTGGAGCACTCCTCCTATGAGAAGTGGCTGAGGGAGCTGGGGAATATGAGGCTCAGGGGAGACCCTCATTATTGCCCTCTACAACCACCTGAACGGAGGCAGCAGCCAGGTGGGAGCTGCTCTCTTCCTCCAGGTAACAACTGACACAACAAGATGACACAGTCTCAAGCTGTGCTAGGGGAAGTTTAGGATGGACATTTGGAGTAATTTCTTCACAGAAAGTGTGATTAGATACTGGAAGTCTGCCCAAGGAGGTGGTGGAGTCACTATCCCCAAAGATATTTGAGGAACAACTGGACATAGCACCCAGTGCCACGGTCTGGTTGACATGGCGTTGTTCAATCAGGCTGGACTCAATCTCAGAGGTCTTTTCCAACCTAACTGATTCTGTGAAATAGGGAATTTTACTGCTCATTGGATCCTTTTCCAAAATAGAAGAAAGGTAACAGAAACAGGTGACTGAGCACTCAAAAAGAAATCTTGAATCATATCAGTATATTCATTGTGGAAGCATGATTGCTATTTAAGAGGTGGCACAGTTCTTGTAAATCTACCCAACTTACAGAGAGAGGAAAGTTATTTAATGGCTATCGCTTAGCTGAAAATTGATTTTTTTAACCTGTGACAGTATTTTAACAATGTGTTTCACCCATTCCCAATAACATCTTAAAAGCAAATAAAACACTCCCACCCCTAAAAAACAAAGAAAAATTGTGTATTAACCTGCAAAGTTACAGAAAGTACTATAAACCTAATAAAATATCATTTTTCCCCACAGCTGAAATTTATATTAATTTTAAGATTTATTTGCAATTATTAGAGCTAAGGAAAATATTACATGCATCTCTAACTTTTAGGTTTATATCATGTCCTTAATTAGTGTCAATGTCATGGAGAGAACTCTGCGTACTGAAAGGAACATTTTATATAAGAAACAGGAGAGAATTATTCTCTTCTACTTTGCTCTGTTGGAAACTCTCATGAGTTACTATATACACCAGGCTGGAAGAGATGCAGCTAAAATACATGGAGTCCAGAAGAACAGTATGCACAGAGTTTCATGACCTTAGCCTTTGAGAGAAGTCTGAATAATTGGGATATACAAGGTAAAAATGTCTAAAGAACATAACAGTATTCCAATTATAAAAAGCATTACAAGAACAACATCAAATCAGATATTTTCCTTGGGAAAATCCTGGGAAAAAGCCAGGAAAAGAAAGAGTAGTAAAGCTGATTTACATGGGATATCAAAGTGTTTAACTAAGCCATAAGTCTCTGAAACATCCATGCCTGTGTGCTTGTTGAGAGCATTTTATATAAACATCTGCCATGGACTGTCAAGATGCACTAAATCCATCTCAGGGAACTGCAACAGATAAACTTAAGAGCCAGGTATTTCTTAGCACAGTTCTGCAATGTTGGCACACGACTGTGCTCACAGAGTATTGTACTTCAGGAATGTAGGTAGTTAAAATTTTTTCTGCCCACATTTGATGACTGAATATGTGAACTATGAAGAAGCCAAATAAGAAGATAGGGAAAAAGGAGAGGCAGAATATCTTGCAAATTCAATCTACCAAATTAAATGCAAATCTAAGTAAGTGTGATTCTCTCCATAAAAATTAGCTGCCAAATAATTCTAAATGACCCCTTCATATAGTGAATTTTACAAAAAAATTAAGGCTATCAGAAAAATGTATCTCCATTGGGCATTATTTTCTAGGTTTCTTAAATTCTAACTGGGTTTAAGAATTAACACATTCAAGCAGAATTTTTAAGCTAAAGTAGAATCCAGGGATATTAGAGAACTAATGTTCATTAGGCTCTAATTTATCTTGAACACAAGATCCATGGGATTAATTTATGCAACACACTTTAGGACATCTTAAAATTGAGACAGAAAATGCACATCGTATCTGTAGATGTCAAACCTCCAAAGCATTTAGTACAATTATTAAAATGCAAAATGCTACAAATACTACAATACAAAGACCTGGCTCATCACTAACAGGATCTTGTTATTACTGAAAGAAATGACAAGACAACAGCTGCAGAGAGATTACAACAAGCATTTTCTACAGATTTTAATAGGGCACTTCTATTACATTCCTGAAATTCGGGGGAAAAAAAGTCACTTAACAAATGTGCCATCACTGTACCTGCTGCCTCAATCCATAAAATACTGCTATTGGTTCTGAAGATCCCACTGCCTCTTCTCCAGCATACAAGTGGATATCATCTTGAACACTTCGAGCTGGCCAGAACCCAACCACACCTCTGGCTTGTAATTTCTTTTCATTAATCAATGTTTTCAGTAGATCTTGAGCATCGTTATAAACTCTTTTTGCTTCTT
This sequence comes from Irena cyanogastra, assembly GCA_013397155.1. Taxonomy (NCBI): domain Eukaryota; kingdom Metazoa; phylum Chordata; class Aves; order Passeriformes; family Irenidae; genus Irena; species Irena cyanogastra. The sequence continues at coordinate 220,074 of VWZV01007779.1, forward strand.
CACCTATTAAAAACAAAAGAAAAAAAGAAATTGCCTTAGAAAATGCGTGTTTTCATAATTGGCTAAATAGGTTTAAGAATTGTTTGAAGATGATTCGTTTTCCACATTATTGTCCAATGACTGCAATGATCTGTCAGCTACAGCAAATAGAGAAAATAGGAAGATTGCAGCGTGATTATAAGGCTGTAACAACATGTATCTTAGGGAAACGAAAACCAAACAAAGCACAAAATGTTTCAGCCAGCACCAGTAGAGGCAGAGAACACAGAATAAAATGAGCAAGAGACCTGGTGTGTGCACCTACATTACCACAGTGCAGCAGACCCAGAACATTGTCACCCTTGCATTTTTATAATGTATTTCAATGCCTACTGAATAGCTTCAAAAGGAGCTTGCCATCTTCAACAGGAGCACAGATACACTAAGTGCTCTGCTGCCATTTTCTGTTAATAAAATACCTCCCTGTGCTTTGGCAGGTGAATGCTAAATAAGATGACTGAACATTTTTCCACACTTATTTTTCAGCCTCACATGGCAGCAGTTGGTTCACTAAGCGTTGCTTTGAACAAATTATTTCAGCTACATTCTTTGCATGTATTTCTACTATTTCTACATATTTCAAGACATTTGGAGTCACATTGGGCCTGTTACGATTAGTCATATGAAGTAAATGGAATTTCAGTACCCACCTACAGTTTTATCATTAAAGATCTTTGGGAAACTCCGGTTGGGATACTTTCCCCTAAGTTGCCAGACGTCAAAGAAGGGCTTCCAGTCAATGTACTCTACCAGCCTACTCAGGTCATAATCTTCAAAGACTTTTGTGCCGATGAATTTTGGTTTAACTGTAAGAATCAGAAGTACAATCTGACATGATGAAAATAATTTAAAATTGCTTTAACATTTGCAGCACAACCAATGTTCAGCAGCCTCCACCCCTGCATATGACCTCTTCCAAACTAACTGTCCTAAAATTCTCAAAGTCATATTTTCCCAAGTAATACCATACTCCACAGTTACAATGTAATTAAAAAAAAAAAGCATAAAAGGCATATAAAGTTGAAATAGAAAAATTAAGGACTTTTGTTCTTCCATATAAATCAAGAGTTTTTAGCTGTTGGACTTTGGAACTTATTTAATTCGTCAGAATATTGGCCAAGACACAAGACCAAACAAACCTACACAACTTCACAACTTCAATCCCTAACATACTTCACAGGCCTTTCATATTTACCAACTCCTTTCTGTACACAGACATGGACTATGACACTGCAGAATATTTCTGTAAATTTTTATGTGATTTCTAAGATTTTCTGCAGCCACCACACACATTTAGATGCACAGACACAAGTGAAAAAGCAAGATGGATCTATCTGTGTAAAGCCACAAGCTTTGCACTTATTTTGTCTGTTCAATACCCCGTAACACATTACGATAAGTTATTGAAAATTAGCATCTTGTTGAATCTTTTAAATGAAGCGACAGAAAGCAGTGCTAATGTCACTGCAGGATGCAACTTGAATGTTGTTTAGACTTCTAGTATACTTTAAAAAAAAACAAAACAGTATAAAAACTGATGGGGGAAGGGTAGGAAAGAGTGTAAGGAGGAAGTTGATAAAAATGCCGTGTTACAGCATGTGTTCCCCAAATACAGTACAGTAAAGTGTGCAATGTAATGAGCCAGGCAGACAGTATTTTCAAAAGCTGTTATTAGTGTTTTCTTTGATTATATATTGTGATAGGTAACTCATTGTTTTGGGGTTTTTTTCAGTTATCTTTACTAAATATTAATTTATTTTTTAAATGAGCTGTAAAAAAGCAGAAACAGAAAGTTGAAAGCAATGTAAAAAATCTCTGTTGAGACAGATACCAATTTACTTAAGCTGTTACACTGCTATATTCTGAAGTTTAAAGCATAATTTAATTTAAAAAATATCTAAAATAAACACACAAAATAAAATAAAGGCACAGCAATCACAAACAACAACATATAGCTGACCTGGTATATGGCCTGATAACCAATCATTATGGAAACCTTTTCTTCTAGCTTGCTGTAGAGACAAGTATCTTCTTTCCTATATAGACACAAAGGTTAATTTCAGAATACCACCCTTCAGACACATAAATGGTAAACGCGTACTTCATGGGAGAGTTTTACTCAAAATACTCTTCAAGATAAATCTAACAACAGATAATTTCAGTCTCGACAACTCCGAGTTCCCATGTGTAAAGTAAGATTACATCACAAGCAGATCATTATTTTTGCCTGTATAATGCTAATGAAACTGGCCTACAAGATTTCTGGTTCCTCTCAACTACATAAGAAGTTCCTTTATTACTTCAAAATACACTAAAATACAGGCAGAGAAAGACATTCTCCTACTGCTCTGATCATTCACCTAAACAAGACTAAGACATTAGGAAAGCATGGTGGTTTAAAATTCTCAATAGAGTGTGGCTCAGTACCAGCAAAGGCCACCACTACCATTTTCACTACCCCAACTGAAACTCCACATATCTGGCTACTGCTCCAGGAGAGCATTGGTCTCCCAGAAGTTGATTAAGATGACATGACTGCTAGCTCCATGGAGGTCCTAGATACCACTCACAAGCCATTGAGGACAACCAAGAATTTGCCAAGCATGTGTTAAGAGTCATGCAGCAAGGCTCATAGGCTAGAAAATTTGATTTCATAAGCACTTCTGGAAGTTTTCAATCCATTTTACTGCAAGTTTTAAATCAAAACAAATATTCCTGAAGGTCTTCACAAGGCGCTGAACAGCAAGAGTAACAGCAAGTTCTTCATAATAACTGAACAGCAAGTGCCAACCACTGCAAACCAGAAGATAATCAATTACATTGGTACCTTGAGAGACTCATAGTGTTCTTGTCTAATTTCTTCATATTCCTCTAATATTTCCTCAAAGAAATCATCCTTTATACTGTCGTCTAAGAGCTGGGAGCACTGAAAAGAACAGGAAGGAAAAAGCGCTAAGTACATAGTGTAACACACTATGCTAAGGACAGAGTATGAATTTCAGACTAGGAAACCTGTCTTTCGGACTCTCTCGGCAGCACTAAACTAAGCCCCTTACCTAAAATCTGCAACCTACATTCAAACTATTCAAACTAGCCACGTATAGACTACAATTATTACTGAGATCTCTGCCCTACGACGCAGGTAACATTAGCAGAGCCAAGTCTAGCTCTGGAAAGACCTGAGAGGAGAATACTCCAAAACTTCAGAGACTGAATAGTCACAGAAGCAACACACAGCTTGGCCTACTCTTTATCACCATATATTTCCCAGCTAAGACCACCCATTTCTCTGAAAGAGAATCCATCCCAAAAAACTCCAGTCACATGTTTCTCTGTACGAATGTTGCTATCTAACTAAGTTCAGAAATATATCCGAATTAGCCAAAATAGCAGTTCACATAGAACTCCATCAGTCTTCACTACAAAACTACAGACAAGGACTCAGTGAATGTCTCCCTCATTAGAGTAACAGACATTTAAATAAAAGTGCCCAGTGACAATAACTGTCACAAGCCAGTTGAGAACCACATGACAGCACAAAATAGCTGACACAAGTGTAATTTAGAAACTTGTCTCTGATGTGCCCCTTTTATTTTTCTGCCACAACATTAAGCCTTAGAGGAAAAGATGAAAGGGACAACAGAGAAACAGGGCACATATCTTTGCATGGACAAGAAACTATAATTTAGGACTTACAACCACAACACTCTTGGATGCATCCAGGACATGAACTACAGGTGCGCTATATCGTGGGGCAATTTTAACAGCTGTGTGTGTTCTTCAATGAAAAAGAAAAAGAGTGAGCATTTCACAACTAAAGCAAAAAAAAAAAAACCACAAAAAAAAGCAACCCACCAACAAAAAAAGCAGACAAAATCCCCAGTGAAATAAACCCTGACTTAATGCATAGACCAGAACTTCAAAAGAAGAAATTCATTCATCCATCTGCTATCCATGAATCATTAAACACAGATTTTAATAACAGGTATAAACACTTTTCTTCAAAGAGTATCAGAACACTTCATAAATAATGTGCCAACTCACCCTCAATGTCTTACCAGCTGAATGAAAATCAGCAACTCATTAGTTTTGAATCTCAGAGATCAGTAAGAATATTCCAAACTAAGCCTACCAAGAAGTAACAATTTCTTTAATCCTTTTTGCTCATCTCACATTTTTTCCTCCCACATGCTAATTTTTGGGTCTGTGGATTAGCGTTAACCTAATTCAGTGATGATTATTCCATTTCTCAAAATCAGAGGCACAAGTCCTCCATATAGCTGAAGAATGAATTCTGGCAATGGCCAATAAATATTACAAACTTGCACCTTGAAGATGCAGCGAACTTTGCATTGTAACTACAGGTGCAATGAGGACAGACCTTTCTCTTCACAGGCTGTCAAATTATGAGACTACTTGCTGAAGCCACAAAATACGGACTTTAATAGGTCTGCTACAATATGTGTTGCTCTGATAAAGAAATCAACACTGCTAACACTTTCTAGTGATGCACGAATGAGCTCTGCTCAGAGTCCTACCAAAACGCTGCAAGCAAGTGTAGGAGCAAAGATCTTATAAGCCTTATATTTTGCTTTTTTATATGCTAGGGTGAAACAACATTTCTAAAATTAAACTTAAATCAGAGCTCGGGAAGCAATCTTCCCTAAAAAAGGTAAGATCCCCTTTTTCTTCAGGTTCTGTCAAATATTTAAAGCACTTGGACATGGAGATTTACTCATGACTGTGCAATACAGCTATGTAAACAACTGTCCAGCATCCCCTGAATTTGCTTCTAGGAGACACATTTTTGATCTTGGCAGCTCTATTTTTTACAAGGTACCTCTTCTGTTTTGAAAGGAAACAAAAGAAGACATAGTCCTAAAATGACACTGTATCAACCATTAAATGCTAACTTTTTTATTTTTTTTGAAGTAAATTTTATGGCAATGAGAATGTCACCATTATTTCTCAGCACCTGAATTCACCAAAGTAGCATAATACAAATGGAAAAATCATCATTACTGTAAATTATGAAGAAACTCTTATAGTGTGGATTCTGGAGACTAAATCCAGCCTCTCTCTCTCTCTTTCAAACTAACCTCACTATACACTCTTCCAAGTACTCATGATCTCCTTATTCCAAATAACAATGCCTATTTATTACAGTGAAGAAAAAGCAGATGGTTTTTCATTAAAAACCTCTGACATATACATAGCCTTTAAGAATGCACATGGGAGGTTAAATTAAAGACTAGGAAAGTAACGTTAAATATACATTAAGAATCCAATCTTCCATAAAGAGTACCTTTACTGGACATATATTTTATTGACACTGCATTGTATCTGGGCATATGTACAAGTATATATTTATATACAGTTCACATGAACGAAATTAATTTTTGTACTCAAAAGTATACATATATTCTTTAATAATTTCCATATTAAAGGATAAAACTAGTGCAGCTCCCTGTTAGCTACATTCCTCTCTGTGAATAAATTCTGCAGAATTTTTTGATGCTGGTTATTTGACATCAATTACTAGGCCACAATGTCCTGGGTGAAAAAACAGAGAAGAACTGAAAAGGCTCTCCTAAGACCTCCACTTAGAATAAAGCCTTCCCCTGACTCCCCAAGTTTTTGGGTTTTTTTAATAAGAAAAAACCCTCCATGTATGTTCTCAGTATCGAAGCAATAGGAAGAGGCTCATATGGAAAAGGAGAAAAGGGATACAGTCAACCTGGCATTATACATGCAGGAACAATTAAGGCAGGTAGTGATCCTACTCTCTACTGTCTGACAAGTTATGAGATGATTTGCTAAAGCAAAAAATACAGAATACAGTATGTGTTGCTCTGATAAAGAAAGCAACACTGCTCACAGCTTTTAGTTACACAAAAAATGACCTCTACAGTCTTCTGAGCTGTCACCTCCTCAAGTATATTGTACACAAACCAATCAACAAAGTGTGACCCACGGCTGTTATACATGCCCAGAACACATCTGCGGTAATGCTAATACTAAGTGTCACTGAGCTGTCAACATGGTCTTCAGGAAATCACAGCATCTGTATTATTTCACTTGAACAGATCTGAGAGAACAAGATTTTAACAGCTCAGTCTATCAAAATCAACATAAGTACTTCAAGGCAAGCAGTGGGGCTTTATTCCCTACCAGCCTGCTTGAGCAGCACTGGAGGCTCAATGCAGTCATCAGCACACTGAACAGTGATCCAGGAAAATACAGCAACTTCCTTAAAGATAATAGCTCCCTGATGTCAACATGGCTATTTCCAGTCTCAAAATCCTGCATTTTTAGAATGCTTTGTTGAATCAAAATAGATCATTCAACCCCTTAGAAGAACAGAACTATATTTGCATATGAGCAAAAACTTTTAGAGAAAACACAGTACTTCCACATACAATATACACTTGCAAAATTAAACATTTAGATGTCCATTATTTGTTATGTACTGACTACATTTTACCTCAATAATCTAGGACTTCTGAAACAAGAAATAACAGCCAATCTTAGGGTGAATACATATCACTATGTGTGTTGCAGAAAAATTAGAGAAAAGGGGAAAGAAATGCCTGTAAATTTTCTTTTTCACTAGTTAACACTGTTTGCATACAAGTTGCCCATCTTCCCAACTGAGGTATCTTACTTAGAAGTAGTTGCTCCTCCAATGAGCAAAGGAATCTTTATTGCCAATCTCTCCATTTCCTTGGCGACAAAAATCATCTCATCCAAAGATGGGGTGATGAGACCAGACAGGCCAATTATATCTATTGCAAATTTACAAACATACATGCACAAAACTTTTAGCCAATCCATTCTAGAAAGACACAGAAATTAGTACAGTAAAGTTGATTTCAAACATCAGAGAGCTTCATGCATCAGATAGAAAATAATGAGATAAAAAACAGGATAGTCACTAGTCTAAAAGGGAGGTTTGACCCAATTAGAAAGTGAAAGCTTTCCAAGAATTACAGCAATTCCAAATCCCCAGTTTAAGCTATTTCTCAGTCTTCACAGTTGCTGAACACCTAGTGCTCTAGTTTCAACAATAAATAAACAGCACTTTTGATTAGCAAGCTCCAAGTCTCAGAAGTTTAGCACTGAGGAAGGAAATAAGACAAAATAATTATAAGTTCTACTCTTAGAAACAGCAAGTGCTTTCAAACTTCACCACCCGTGTTTCACACAATTCATCTTTTCCAAGATGCAATAGACTGTTAAAAAGCAACTGCAAGTTGTTTCAGAAAGTTCATTCTTTATTAGAACAATTCATTCCTGATTTCACACTCACTGATCTGGCAGGCCAAATGCCAAGTTCTTTTACTGATTTACGACCCAACAAGAAGTTACTTAGACCTTTTCAAGGCTCCATTTATCCATCTGTAATGGAAACAAATACTACACCATCTCTCTTGGAGTTGTCCTTGTGATATAGGGTTTCAGTTCCGCAGGCTAAGTTTCACAGAAGTGCCAAATGCTAAATAATTAAGATGGTTAAAGCAGAAGTTCTGATTTCTCTGAAGATAATCTGAACAAATCACAGACAGTATAGGAATGCAATAAGCAGCAATAAAAAATGTGATTTAAAAATCAAACAATTCAGAAGTACTAATGAAATCTCTCTATACCTGCTTTGTTCTCAACAGCAGCTCTTAATATCTTATCACACGGAGTCATGACTCCTAAATCAATAACTCTGGAAAGAAAGAAGATGACAAAAGATGCTTTAAATAACAAATCAAATTTCTGCTACAGGGCAAATACATTCCTCTTGCTGTAAATAACTGACCTAAAAATTGAAATTAAGACTGAGATTTTTGTTTGTTTCTCTCAAGACCATTTGGGAAATGGGAAATTGGGGAATTTTTATATAGGAAATACCTCTGGGTCTGGTGAAATTTTCAGCAAGAGTTCCAGATAGCGTAATAGTTAAGAAAATTCAAGTGTAAGAAGAGCTTTTTCTTTAAAATAAATTTTTGTGATTGTACTAAGTCTGGCTGAGATTGGTTAATTTTCTTCACAGCAGCCCGTACGGTGCTGTATTTTAGATCTGTGGCCAAAAAAATACTGCAAATTAAAGTTTAGCTATTGATGAGCTATATAATTAGCACCAAGGCCTCTTCTGTTTCTTACTCTAGCCCCCCAAGAAACAGATTATGAGTAGACACAACTAGGCAGATGACTCAAACTAACCAAAAAAATATTCCATGGCATACGAAGTCAAGCTCAGCAATAAAAAGGAGAGTAAGGGGCTTAGCAGGGGTCAGCCAAATTTTGCTCAGGAACTGGCTAGGCACAAGTCTGCCCATAGGAGGTGACAAGGGGATTGCCTTTGCATCACTTGTTTTTTTTTCTTTCTCTCTTCTTCCACTTTGCTTTCAGCTATTCCTTTTCTCCACCCGCCATTTTTCTTGCCTTCCTTCTCCACCCACAATTTTTCTTTCTTTCTTCCTTTTCTCTTTTCCTATCTCACTAAGGTTAGCTGGGTGGAAGTGAGTGAATGGCTGTGTGGTGCTGAGCCACGTACCAGGCTACTCACAGTAGTAGCTTTTCTGAAGGCATCTGGATAATACAAAAATGTTTTGTGGACATTGTATCTTACATCAGGAATATAAGATGATTCACATCAAGCTTGTTTGCCTTATTAAAGCACAGATTTTATGAAACAGGACACTGAACTTCTCTTGCTAGTATATTATTCCTATTAACCCTAGCAACTGACGAGGTTTTTATTTTCTCAATAAACTTTTTCAAGCAAACCACCCCAGCCTGCTGATTTCATTCAGCCTCACTCACACTCATGGTGACAGAGAACACTACAGCTTCCTTTCAGTAAGTCTAAATAAAGCTCAAGAAAGCCTGAATCCAATCAACAGAATTTCAAGAGGAAATTAAATGGAATATATTGCATACATACAGCACTGCTACTGACTTCAACACTTTGTGTTTTGAAATAAAGGAATAATTTTGGCTCTTTCTAGAGCAAATGACAACCCAAAGTCAAAACTAAACTAAAGGAATGAACAGTAAGACAAAGTTCCAAAACCAATTCAGCTTTGCACAATGTCTGACAGACCCTTGAAAGGAACACTAAGGGAAACACGACCATTCATTCCAACACTGTTGCCAACCCTTTTGCATGTACACAGGCCATGAGAGACCTGACTTTTCTTGAAGTTCTAACTCTTGAAGTTCGGAAACAGAATTAGAATCTCATTTCTTATTTAAGAAAACATACCTCAGCAAAATTTTAAAATCTCATAGTTAACAAACAACGTGAAAAACACATTACAAGATTCATTTGAATATTACAAGACTATTTTTTCCCCATGCAACTCATATATATTATTGCCTACTGCAATTGTCATATCTGATTTCTTCAGGCATTATAAAAACATCACAGTTGTTATATTTAACTGATATGAAATAAACACAAAAATTGATGTTCTCATCTATATTCCAATATAATGTTAAACTGCAGAATCACCTCAGATGTCAATTTGTTAGGAAAAACAGTATCCAAGGAGGATGCAATACTCCCTCTTGCCTCCCCATTTAGTAATAGCTGCTACGATCTGTGTTCCCAATCACAACCTGGGGAACAGAAGACAATTCCCATGAAATGCCCAGCTCTATTATCACCACAGCTGCAGCTATAGAGAGGTACTAATCACTGACTCTTCTACAGTTGTGTTCTCAGCTATCTAATGTCTCTTTACCTGAAGTTGTTGCAGCCCAGAACAACTCCCACAATGTTCTTGCCGATATCATGTACATCTCCCTTCACAGTAGCCAGTACTATTGTACCCTGGTAAGGATCCTGGAAGTTGAAGAAGTAGCAAGAGTTAAATTACTCAGAAGCCTTGGTATGTTTGAACACATCCTTCAACAGTGCAATCCTAATCCATGATCCAGACTTCTATTATAGTACAAGTAACTGCAAAGCATAGTACAGATAATACAGTATTAAAAACCATCCTAAAAGATCCAGGTAATAGAAACTTACAAGATGCATGAAGGTTATTCAAAAGTCTGTGTTTGAAAATACAAAATAGCAGATAAAACCATTTCAGATCTGGATAGCATTTTTTGCATTGCAATAACTGAACTCCTAAGGTACTTCTGCTCCAAATATACACCTTGCCAATAAAGAGATTAAATATTTAGAACAAAAGGGCATGAATACTTATAATTACACGTCTGTTTGTGCATCAAGATCAATCTTTTGATACAATGCTGAGAAGAACAGGATATTAGCAAACTTAGAAGAGAAATTAGAGGCATTAGAAAAAGCAAAAGAGGTTCATTTTTATGCAACACAAATAACAACAGAGTTTTCAGTGCAGTGATCAGGCTACTTCAGACTACCCAAGCAAGGTAGTCAACCTTCAAACCTGAACAAGCAGGCTGAAGAAGTAGCAACTTGAAGAAAGGAAGCTGTTCTGTCACAAGCAGGTCCTAGGCTAGATGACATTCAGCCTGACAAAGGGAGTTGCCAGCAGCACAACAGTGGAACTTCCCACAGGAGTTCTCCACCAGGACACAGGATTTGGCAATACCTTTTTAGTTGTATAATCACTGCCGTCATTTGGAACAGCTCCAGGCTATAACAGGAGTATGTCTGAGTTGCTGCAGCATCAGATGCCAGTAAGCAACTACATAAATTGCACAGAATTTAAATAAAGTGAAAAGCTGAACATATTCTATGTAAAACTACAAAATATTTTTCCAGACTGTATCTCTCTCATCTCCTTCGCACACGGCAGAACTGGATGACTGAATCCTTCTACGAAGCATGTTATATTTCTGGACATGTAGAGTAGCTCTCTATTTCATGAACCTACATTGCTTTTGTAGTTACAATATTATGGGTTAAAAAATCTTGATATATTACCAGGAGTGATATTAGTATTTCCTGTGGTTCTAACACATTTGTTGAATAAAATCCCTGGATTTCCACCAATGCTGCTGTTTACTAAAATCTAATATATCCCCAGTGTTTCTGTTTTACAGAAGGTCAGAGAACAGAGGAAGCAAAATGGAGGTCTGTAAGTCAGTCATCTCAGTACATCAACAGAAAATTTTGCAGTTGAAAATATACTGCTGGAATGCAAGAGAAAAATGGAGAAAGAGATTAATCAAGGACTGTGAGAAAAACAAAACACAAAAGATGCTGGCCCACATTAGGTATCATACCGAATCATACCTAATAATTACAGATGATTTAATTAGTGATTGATACAAAAGAAAAAAAATTGGATTTGCACCTAAGAAGAAAAATCTTTGCTGGGTAGCAAACAACACAGGCAAAAGCACATATCACTTTAAATAAACCCTATTTAAGGCACACTTATTTCAATTGTCTTAAGCAAGGAGGTTCTCAAGTTCTGGGCATACATCCAAAGGCCTTCTTTTTTTTTCATCTTTGATAGAGATCCACAGCGACAGCTATTTATCCTCAAATATAACTATCAACGCTTTGCATTTCCTGGCAGCCTGTGACTAAAACCGTCCTGCAGGGTGCAGTGGCCTGGGTAACATCAGACAGATCAGTTACCAGAGTCTGCAAATCATTTTCCTTCAAGCCAACGTACTCAGGGAATAGATGCAGCTGTTTTATCTCTTTCATTGATTCTCTATACAGCAGCATGTCTTTTTAAGAGGAAGGAACTACACCCCTTGCCCAGCGGAAGGTAGAGAAAGCAGGATGACAGAAGCCTTGCCTTTTTCTCCTGCTCTCCTCAGCCACACAGAACATCTAACTCATTCTCTTAAGAGTGTTTGCTATCTTTTTAGAACCTCTCAAATTCCACTTCACTTCTTTTTAGCCAGAGAATTAAGTGCCAGAGGGTTCACAGAAGATCCTAATCCACGTGGAATCAATGGGGTGGTGATTTTAAACAACTCTAAACAGCATCAGAACAAAACAGAGGGTGCCAAATACCAGCGCTGTCATCTGAATTAAAAGAGAACAGCATGAGCTGGAGAGAGATGAAGTGAAAGGTGATTTGTGACAGCCAGAGAACAGATTCACTTGAGATACAGGAAAGAAGATACCTTCACATCCGGAAAGAGCATGGGAGAAGAGACAAGGCATTGTCCTTCTTTCATTAAGATCAGTCAGGTTTAATTATCAGGCCATTTTTCTTTCCAAATTATTTGCTGTATTTGTTACATTTATGCTGGACATTCACACAACAGATGCACAGCAAATACATTGTAAGAAGATTTCAAGGAAAGAATTAGGAACCATTAAAAATTTTAAAGGAGAATTAGAGAGTTCACCAAGGGCAGAAGTATTAGAAGCAAGTAGCAAAATCTGCCATAAAATTAGAATAAATAGCACCAAAATTAAATGCCTGTAAAAATACAAGACACTAGTAAAATTGGCATAAAGGGCCTACAAAGGCTCATTGGCATAATTCAGAAAACTTTGTGAGCTTAGGCACACACCAAGCAGAGTTCCACAAAATCTGCACTTTATGAATTTCAAACCTACTTCAAATTATGCCGAGATTGTAAGTTTCCATATGACTGCATCAAATCTCCAGCATAATAAATATAAATAACAACAAATAATTCCTATATTTGTCATAGCATTCTACAGAAGAACTACAAAGGACTGTATCTTGCCTCTTCTTCTGTGCTGCCTTGCTTGGCTCTCCTTTCCTCTCTTTCTTTTTCCATATAGGGAATAAGGTGGCCAACTGCTTTCTTCATAACTCGAGCAGACTTTATCACCTGCACAGATAAAGGTGGGGGAAGAACAAACAATAAAGACAAGGTATAGGAATAACCTCGGTTTTCTTTCAGCTGTCTCATTCAGGCAATAAATGAAACTTCATTTGCAGCCCCAGATGGCAGTTTTCAGATCATTCTGTGGCAGCAGGCTGGTGTCATTACTGGGCTAAGGCTCTACACACAACACTTTCTTCCACAGTGCAGCCTCCCAGACCAATCACAACAGAACTGAAAGCTACGGACAGGCCCAGACTTGGAAGGTGCTAAACACAGCAAATTTTATTTGGGCTTTTTTCTCTCTTGTGCTTTTTCATGGGCTAAGACTTAAAACTGCATTTCAAATCAAGCAAAAACACTCAGGAAGAACAGAAACAAACACAATCACACACAAAGAAAGTCAAGTTTCAAAGTAAAATAAGAAAATGGCTGCTTCTCAGCAATCACTGAATTTTTGCAATTTCTGTGCTGTATCTGAAAAAACAGCCAGTATAGAATGTTTTGGCTGCATTTTACAATGCTAGTTTTTGTAAAGTAGGACAATATATGACATTATTTTCTCATTACCTGAGGCAGAAACATCTTTCCAGCACCAAAAAGATCACCAACAATTTTCATGCCATTCATCAAAGGCCCTTCAATTACATTTAGAGGTCTAGGATATTTTTCCTGTTTTAATCTTGCTTCTTCTGTATCTTCAATGACATATTTCTCAATGCCCTGAGGAAAAAAAAAAGAGAAACTTTTATCTTGCTAGAAATAGAACTTTTATTTAGTTGCCTTCTCCCCAGAAAAACCACACAACAGAAGTACAAATAGATACTTTAGATACTGATAGTCTTTAAAAATATCTCAAACACATATTGAAAATAGTCTCTTAGGAACCAAAACACTGCAGGTCTTAGGCAGATAAAAGTTGCTCACAGCATGTCCCCAGTATTAACAGATTTGCTCATTTTTCTTAACTATGTCATCAGAAAAACCCAACACTCGAAGGCTGCTTCCACAGTGCAGGTGCCACTCACTGCAGTACTACCGAAGGACCAAAAAAAAGCCCTAGGAAGTAAAACGAGTGTATTCCAAAGCAAAAGCAGTATGTTTCCACCAACACTAGTGGAATAAAATATTACAGGTCAAAGACTTCAACTTCTGAAGCTTAAAGACACACCTCTACATTTTTCTCTGTTATTGAAACTAAATAGATCAGTTGCCTTTATTATTCATTGTCAGTTAGTAACTTGTGCAAAAATAGTAGCTGAAAAACTTTTAAAGCCAAATATATGTCCCTTAAGGTCTGAGCTGAGCTCATGTCTCTGAGTGCTGATGACAGTTTTCCAGTTTTCCGCACGGATTCACCTTTATGAGAGCATATTCCAGCCTTTCCTCCACAGAGCCTTTACGCCACTCATCAGTCTGCACAACTTTTTTTCCTCCTTGGGCATGATTCTGAAAACAAAAGACATCCATAGGAGCTTGCATGCATAAGAAGTACAATTATGAACTTTACATTCAGAAAAACGAGGATATTTCCAAGTAGTGACTCATAAAATAATTTTAGACTATTCAAAAGGTTTATATACATGAAAGTCATGTTGCAAACACCTGTGATGTAATACAGGCACCCAGAGAGTCTATATCCCAATAGGTACACACCTCAATGAAAATCTAAACAGAATAATTTTTTTAAAAAAAGAAAGAGCACTTTCACAAATTTTATGCTCATAAAAATGATGACATGAGTAATCCTAAGGGATTTACTTCTGGGAACATATTTTAAATTGATTCCTGGCCCACACATTACATTTAATTTTAAAATTCTAATTAATTTGGCACTAATTCAGTTTCTGCTGGAATAGGTTATGTTATTTCATACCACAGATGTGTTTTCAATCAGTCAGCCTACAAAACTACTGTTTGTCACACACATAGACTGCCCCAAACTACCACATATCCTCTTGGTCTCACACTCATACTCCCCTTGGCTATGCACACAGAGGCCGAAAGGGCTTCATAGTGCTAGAAAGTTCACAAGCACCCACCCCAGGAAGGCTTGTGGAAGAGCACCTTATCCAACACACTTCAGGCAAGTAATTTCTTTACCTTACTCAGTTATTAGACATAATCTGACATCTCTCAAGCCTTATGAACTTCCTATACTTTTTGAGTGCTCATCACCAAGTTTTTAATGATAAAGCCATGGAAACAAGAGCTCACTCATGGGAACACAAAACAGAACAAGCTTTCATTCATGTTTATACAAATGATAGCTAACTTCACAGCTTTTTGTTTCCTAATCTTATTCCCCTCATATGCCTAGATTGTGAAAGGGAATGAAAGAAGGTATAAAATATTGCCTGGAGACAATGTAGAGTTATATTAATTTTTAATTAGTTTAAAAACCTGACTGGACATGTCCCTGAGCAACGTGATCTTGGCTGCCCTCTGATTTGAGAAAGGTGCTTGTAGTAGATGATCTCCGTAAGTCTCTAGCCACCTCAGGAACCACCTTATGTGATCCGGTGAAATCATACCAAGGGCTCTTTAACCTCTGGCCAGAAAGTTTAACAAGGGAACCACTCCACCCTAAAAATGACCCATGACACTCTAAGGTGGACATGCAGGGACAAAAGTGTTTGAGAATGTCTGCAGTTATGTGTGTCATGAAAAATAGTTTTTAATTTCCAACTTCAAATGAAGATTGATTCCCTAAATCTGCAAGGATTAAGTTCCTCTTTTTTTGCCACTAGACTATTTTACTCCCTCAGTAAAACTACCACCACAAATAGAAGCAGATTTTCCAACAATGGCTTCCCAAATTTATAGACCTAGGACTCATCATCCACTTTCATTTCTACTTTTAAGGCTCCATTTAAATTCACATTCAGCCTTCTGCAGAAACACTGCTCAAGTATTCCCTTTCTAACTCTCCCTTTATTTTTCTTCCTCTTTATGCAATCTTGAATACTCCAATGGTGCAACTCAGCTTAAACAGACAAGATCACTCCCAGGTGAATTGCCTCGACACCAAGAACAACATCTAAAATAGCCTAAGCACAAGGGATAAAGAGAGTCTTCCTATAGTAGTTTTTAACATATTGCCACTGTTACTATAAAGCATGCATCACCACAGGGCAAAATACAAGTCAAGTGAAGCTCTGGACAGAAATACTGCCTCCAGGAGCTACAAAAGACGCACGCAAATCTTCTTGTGCACTTAAACTAAGAAACACCTAATCCAGAGAGATTTTTGCTGTATCTTCCACTCAGAACAGAATTTCACCACTTACATTACAGATAATGTGTAATCTTTGTCCTTTATCACCACAATTACTAAAACATCTCAAATCCACTAAATAGCTGATCCTCAATCTTAACACATTATATGAATTGGATGTCCATGCACAGCCACAAACCACAAGCAACCATTTCACCTTTTTTATATACGCCAAGCAAACCATTACTGCCAGAGAGAGAGGTTTACTCTTAGTCTCTCGCAGTGCACTTGTCAATTAAGTTCCAGCACCAAGATCAGCTTGCTTATGAGCGGGCCTTTTTTTCTGGTTTTCATTTCTTTTTGTTGTTTTGTGAGCATTTTCTTTGGGGGAAAGCTTGTTTGGGATTTTTGCTTCTTATTTTTTGAGGGTTTGTTTTTTTTCTTTAGAGAATGCCTATGCAGCTTGGTCTCCTAAAGCATATGAAGAACTCTCTGGAAGGCACAGGCTCTTCATGGCATGAAACTGGAGAGGTTCGATCTATCACAGACTACTCATTTTATTCTGTGTTAATAACTGAACCACTTGTAGTATCATCAGTAAATTCTTACACCCCCAGTTATACTGACACATGCACTTTATAGGCTGTTTTACCTATCACCTGCAGGGAGGTGGTGAGGCTCAGGTGCTAAACTAACTACTGTTCAAAGCTTAAAACTGGAAGTTACCTGAGCATAATGTAAAAGTTTCTCTGTCGCATCAGGATCTTTGTTCCAGATTAGATTCTCACACAGCTGTAGCAATTCCTGGTGGATATCATCATACACAGGCAGATTCCCAGCATTCACAATTCCCATGTCCATGCCACACTGGAAAAAAACATACAGAATCATCCAGACAAGGCTGTCAGACATAGCACTGCACATCTGCCAAGTGCAAACATATGGAAGCCAAAAGCACATCATACCTTAATTGCGTGGTAAAGGAACACTCCATGCATTGCTTCTCGAATGGCATCCATTCCTCGAAAGGAGAAGGACAGATTGGAAAGACCTCCACTTATCCTGGCTCCTGGCAGTGTTTCCTATAGGAATTGCACACAGATTTTTAGAAAAGTGCTTTCCAAAAAGGAAATGTAAGTAAAGCAGTCAGTTCATAAAACAGTCGGCCCCTGAGCTCAGTGCATTGGCTATGGACTCCTTTTCCCTGTTTCAGATCCTTCTAGTTACTCAAATTCATAAAAATCAATTCAAATCTGCAGGAAAATTTACAACTAAAGGAAAGAATCAGCAGCTACTGTGGCTTCCATTGTCACAGGTGCTATTCTGAACACATCAGTTCTCCCACTGCAGCATTCCATATTTTCTCCATGCAAACCTATTTTTGGCTCTTCCTGTCCCCACTCCTCTGGAAACAGGACCAGCCAGCCTGCCTGCTTGCATGTCTCAGGAGCAGGCTGCAGCTGAGCAGCTAAACTCAAGGGTGCAGCCCCACTTCCAGGAGCCCTGTGGTGACAAAGCAGCCTGTGGAGTGTTCAGCCCCAGACTGCTACTGACAGAGCATCTCCACATCTATCAGGGTGTCTTGTGAAACACAAGGGTGCGGTTTCCTTGGCTGTATGTAAGTGATGCTCTTCATAGCTATATTTCTTTACACAAATTTTGGCTACATAAAAAGTCAGGTTGCTGAACAAATGCCTTCCACAGAAAAAGGAATTTTACTAAAAAAAAAAAGCATTTTTTGCACACCTTCAAAGAGGTCCTTTTAGCTTGTACATAAATGTGATCATTACCTCATTTAATTAAGGTAGTTTATTTACAGTACAGAAAATGGATTGAAATATATTTAGAGAACTATCTGAAGTTGTTCTGCAGGAAATACAGCAATATTCAGGAATGTTTGGACTTCAGAAGAGTAGTCCTCCCCACTAGGCTAAAATGTGTAAGATTTTTCAGCAGTGTTTTGTTGTTGCAGTAGTTTGAAGGGAGGTGGGGTGTTTTTTCTGGTTTTATTTTTTTCTGGTTTAGGGTTTTAAGTAACCTCAGCAATATACTTCAAGTTAAAATAACCTTACAACTCACTTTTATGGTTTTAGTAGCATTGATAAAATTTATGGCATAAAGGTTATGTTCTTCCATTCCAGTTCCTATGGTCAAAATATTGGGGTCGAATATTATATCATTTGGATTGAAGTGCACTTTTTCCACAAGGAGATGATAAGCTCTGGAACAGATTGCAATCTTGGTTTCTGTTTCTGTTGCCTAGTGAAGAAAAAGAATTCTGACATGAAACTTATAGACCACACAAAAAATAAACTCTCCAGAAATCATTTACAGCTCCAATGACTCAAGACTGAGAATGTGAACATCACAAATATTAGAAAATGAGTACACATAAGAATATTGTGTTTAAAATATCACCACCCCTATACCTGGAGTTTTCACTCAGCTTATAAAAAGCAATCCCACTGCCTAATATTTAATCATCCTATGCAAAGCTTAATATGTGGTTTTCGACATAACTAAATTAATTCACAGATACTTCACTCTCATGAGAACCAGTTTTTGAACTAAAAATATCTTTTATGACGGAACAGTTCAGCATGTCTGAATAGTAAGAGACTCTTGAACTAACAGAGCTCCACTTAGATTAGTACATGGATTCTTCAAACATTTGAGCAGCATAAGAAATACTTACAAATCAGGGTCAAAATTACTGCTAAGGTTATATAGAACTTCTCTAAATCAACTGTGTCAATGAAACTAAACAACTTTGTCTTGAAAAAGAGGAAGAAAGCCTTACACTTCAGAAGAAAAACATCTCTCCTTTAAAGTGACACTCACCTGCCCCACTTCATCAAAAGCCATAACAACCACAGCTGCTCCATATAATTTAATTTTCTTCGCTTTCTCCAGAAAGTCTTCTTCACCTTCCTTTAGACTGATGCTGTTTACAATGCATTTCCCTTGGCAACATTTCAAACCTGCCTCAATCACTGAAAAATTTGAGGAGTCTATGCATAATGGCACCTGTAAATAATAGAGGAGTAAGGCAGGAGAACACACAGAAATTATGAATTACAGTTCTATGTGCTATTTGCCCATTTGGACATGACAATGCATACAAAATTAATCAGCATTTATGAATAAAAGTTGCCACATGATATTCAGAGATTCACTTTGTTTTAAATGCAGAACTCAGAGCAAATTCATTTCAAGAGCTTCCATGGCAGCCCCATCATATATCATACAGAGATCTCTACTTCTCCCTGTAATATCTTGTGTTTCTGATTTAGATACTCATTTTTAGAGAAAGCACATTGCAGAACTTTTTTTTTGAAGCCATTCTATATCCATAGCAACTTTAAGGTTTGTGGAAAGCAATACCATTATGCACTGCTAACATATACATTATGGCTTATAAGTGTTCCAGAATGAACCTGCATTCAGCTTTTCCAGCCAGTGAAAAGGACTGGCATATATTTACGTGAAAACAGACAGAAAAGCTTCTGTTTCATGCAAAGGCCTTCCCTGTTACAGTATCACTTCCTCTGGGCAGGGCAGGGGGAAAGGACAACTACATCTGCCAAAGCACATAAACTGGTTATTAATTGAAATGGTATCAGCATCTTCTGCATGCAATTTACAAGTCAGTAACATGTTCTTTATTGTGACTCAATTACAACCTTTGCAATATCAGGTTCCGAAGAAATCAAGTTACAAAATCTGGTCATTGCAGTGGGGCCATCCAACATCCCATCATCCATATTTATGTCAAGAATCTGGGCCCCCATCTCAACCTGCAATTTGGCTACACTCAGGGCTTCCTAAAGAAGAAAGTCAAAAACCAAAACAACATTGAGAAGAAAAAAATTCTAGTTATTCTCAGGATCACATTTCACTTCTCCAAACTAAGCATGCAGGCAGTCAAAAATTTAAAAATTTTTAAGACATCCTACAAGAAAAAAAAGGAAATTATCTGTAATATACAACAATACAAAACAGTTGCTAATATGGAACAACCTATAATAATTTGTTTACAGAACATGACATCAGAGACCTGATGCTGGTAGCATCACCAAGTGTAGAAAGTTGGTCATATGCTTAATTGAATAATTTAAGATTTGCATGGACTTGTGACTGCACAAGATGACAGGAAAACACAGGCTCTGTGATGGTATGAAATAAGGGCCTTGCATCACAAGCTCTGGTGTTTTGTAACAGGATACTTAATTTTAAAAGGCTGTTCAACACTTTTGCAAGCTGCAGAATAATCACAAGTGCTAAGAAGGAAAACTAAAGCTTTTCCCCCCAGCCTACATAAACATCTGAACACCCATGTCTTTTCACTTTCTCTTTTCTGTCATTCTGCAGAGTCCCAAACAACGAGTGTTTAAAGGTCTCTTCATTTAATAGGCCTAACCTGCTTCATGACTTCTACGAGCCTAAGAGTCAGATTTCCAAAAACATCAACTAAGGCTTTCATTTCAATTTGATGTAACATCAGAGCATACTCTGGGGCAGTTTCAGCTCTCAAGTTACTCCCCTATTTGTTTCAAAGTTACAAAGGATCAATTCACACCAGCAAAGAATGAGTCTCTTAATTTCTGCCCTGCAATAGTTTCAAAAAAGTAATTGCCTTCTAAGCATCATTTTCTGTACCAATGCTCATAGAGCATGTTGGAGTCAGAGATCAAAGTAGGCAGCAATTAGATGTAACCATAATGATGAGCAGAACTGGGGAAGTGAGGAAGAGGACAGAGAGCGAGAGCAGCACAGCGCCACAATCTATCCCAAATCAGATGCACCTCAGAACTTGAAAGAGGGGATTACATCCACCTTCTTTCCCCTCTTCTCTGTAAATCAACCCCTAGATGCAGCACAGATCAGGACATTTTCTAAACCAGTACCAGCTGTATAACTAAATTAAAAATTAAAAGTTTCCTGTAACACTTGTCCCAAAAAAAAAAAAGGAAGTCCTTGTAAAGCCCTTCTCACAAAGTGATTAGTAGCTGGCAAGCAGAGAAATATAGAACAGTGAGAAAATAAATCCTCCACATTTTCTTACTCTTGTAACTGGTGTAGAACAGTGTTTTGTGCCAGCAAAACAAACACTAACAGTGTAACGAAGCAATGGAAAATCAGAGCATCAGCTATAAATGTTATTGTTCATATGAGATTATTGTTAATATGTATACTTCATAGTTGCCCGCCATGATGAGTTTAGCAAACTTCCGTGATCCTGCAACATTGCAGCGTTCGCCAATGTTAACAAAGTTGGTGTATGGCCCAATCCTGAATGGCTCCAGACCTTAAAAAGATATTTTTGAACATACTTGTTAAAACAGAAAAGAAAAAACTGCATATGAAAGACAAAATCTCTTTTCTGAACTGTAAAATAAAGGTCTCTCTCTGTACAAATAGTGATTTCTCAGCACATCAGTGCTTTAATGAGTAACTAGCAGGGCAATGCAACGAAACAACTGCCAATAAATACACCAAATTTTTTTATTCTTCCTCAATGACAATCAATAATTCACCCAACCCACAAAAAATAACAACCAACTTTTCCAATACAGAAGTTAAGCTATGACTCTTTGGACATCTGTGTGTATGTCCCCTCAGCTTTCAACTATTTTACCTCATGCATGACATCCTGAGAGAAGCAACAGCCCACTGAATTGACTGACCAACAAAGGAAGCTCATAACTACACACCCTAATTCAGAGAAACAAGGCCAGTTGGGCCCTTGGGTAGCAGCCAATGCAGAGGCAAACAAACTCTATAGCAGAACTAAATCAGCTCAGGCATGACATCACAGGCCAACCATGATGTATTTTATTTATACTAAACTGATCTGACCTGAGGTTAAAATGCCAGACTGAAAAGATGGTACTGTTTTACTCAGATACATGGCTTAAAGGCTTAAAAGAATGCCCGAAGTGTGGAACATACAGATCTAGACTTTGTTAAAACAAAACACGTTCTAGATCTGGATGTATTGCTGGAACACAGTCCCAGTATGACTGAATCAGTATCTGAGGTGAGACAGGGCAGCCCTTTGACAAGGATCTCATCCCAGCTCTGTCAATAACTGTAGCAAGTTACCTGGCCTCTCTGTGCTTGACCCTCTCTGTTGTAAAGACAAAGATACTCATTCACCATTACAACACTTCTGAGACTTGTACAGTAAATATGCTGGCTTGATTATATTATATAAGATGGCAGCAAAAATGTTCTACTACTCCTTTAGCCAAAACAGTAAGACTTAGATCTGGTTACACATCCATAAGCTTGCTGGAGTCAGGCAGAACCAGACACTCACAGTGCTGAATCAGCAGAAAACAGTCAATAAATTTATAAAGGAAACTTGCATTAGTTATGAAACTTAAACTGTTACACACTTTACCTGACAGCAGCATGTATCCTTGAGAGAGAGAAGGCGGAACACGGGGCTTACAGAATTTCACAGCTTCGGCAATTTTTCTGAGTTACAGAAATAAGAAAGTAAAGTTTTCAATTAAAATTAAATTACTCCAGACAAGACTCAAACAGCATATACTATACAAATAGCTACACTTCCAATTTAGCTCTGTAGAGACAAGACTAATTAGGTAGCTTCACTCTGTGGGGCCAAAGGCAAAAACATACTCCCAGAAGGTCCTAACATAGCTATTTGCAGGAAATATACAAGGCTGAAGGTTTTTCAAATACAGAATGAGATACAATGGGACACTTGAAGGATTTCAGAATCCTCAACCACACTCACTCTTACCATATTCATGACTTGCTGAGCTGAGCAACTGCTAATAACTGAAATACCAAAACCAACCAATCAAAAGAAAGCCCACAAAACCCCAAGCAAACAAAACAAAAACCCAAAAAAAACCAAAAAACAAACCCAAACCAGAACAAACAAAAAACCA